>JAAQRG010145340.1:0-11561 GCA_011634625.1 Babylonia areolata
ACAAGATGACTGGAAAGAACTGAATTTTTCCTATTTTTATGCCTAATTTGGTGTCAACTGACAAAGTATTTGCAGAGAAAATGTTAAAGTTTACCACACACACACAGACACACACACACACACAGACAACCGAACACCGGGTTAAAACATAGACTCACTTTGTTTACATAAGTGAGTCAATAATGGCAAGGAAGCCTGTTGAGCCTGTAAACTTCCCAGGGTTGAATGGGTTAAAGAACATTGTCAGCTGCAGTGACCATTTTAGGACGATGACTGCTGCAGTGCCCTTTTTAGGACAGTAACTGCTGCAGTGACCTTATTGAAACAATGACAGCTGCAGTGACCTTTTTAAACAGTGACATCTGCTGTAACCTTTTATTTTAAAAAAAAGACCTTTTTGAAACACTGACAGCTGTAGATACCTTTTTAAAGACAGCTGTAGAGACCCCTTTTAAAACAATGACAGCTGTAGAGACCTTTTAAAACAAAGACAGCTGTAGATACCTTTTTTAAAGACAGCTGTAGAGACCTGTTTAAAACAATGACAGCTGTAGAGACCTTTTTTAAAGACAGCCGTAGAGACCTGTTTAAAACAATGACAGCTGTAGAGACCCCTTTTAAAACAATGACAGCTGTAGAGACCTTTTAAAACAATGACACTGTAGATACCTTTTTTAAAGACAGCTGTAGAGACCTGTTTAAAACAATGACAGCTGTAGAGACATTTTTGAAACAATGACAGCTGTAGAGAACTTTTTTTTAAAGACAACTGTAAAGACCTGTTTAAAACAATAACAGCGATAGATACCTTTTTTTAAAGAGAGCTGTAGATACCTGTTTAAAACAATGACAGCTGTAAACACCCCTTTTAAAATGATGACAGCTGTAGAGACCTTTTTGAAACAATGACAGCTGTAGAGACCTTTTTTTTAAAAGACAACTGTAAAGACCTGTTTAAAACAATAACAGCTGTAGATACCTTTTTTAAAGACAGCTGTAGATACCTGTTTAAAACAATGACAGCTGTAAAGACCCATTTTAAAATGATGACAGCTGTAGAGACCTTTTCTAAACAATGGCAGCTGTAGGAACCTTTTTTAAGGACAGCTGTGGAGACCCCTTTAAAAAAAATGACAGCTGTAGAGACCTTTTAAAACAATGACAGCTGTAGAGACCTTTTTTTTTTTAAAGACAACTGTAGAGACCTGTTTAAAACAATAACAGCTGTAGATACCTTTTTTAATGACAGCTGTAGATACCTGTTTAAACAGTGACAGCTGTAGAGACCCCTTTTAAGACAATGACAGCTGTAGAGACCTTTTTGAAACAATGACAGCTGTAGAGACTTTTTGAAGCACTGACAGCTGTAGAGACCTTTTTTGAAAGACAGCTGTAGAGACCTGTTTAAAATAATGACAGCTGTAGAGACCTTTTTTAAAACAATAACAGCTGTAGATACCTTTTTTAAAGACAGCTGTAGATACCTGTTTAAAACAATGATGGCTGTAAAGACCCCTTTTAAAATGATGACAACTGTAGAGACCTTTTTGAAACAATGGCAGCTGTAGAGACCTTTTTTAAAGACAGCTGTAGAGACCTGTTTAAAACAATGACAGCTGTAGATACCTTTTTTAAAGACAGCTGTAGATACCTGTTTAAAACAGTGACAGCTGTAAAGACCCCTTTTAAAATGAGGACAGCTGTAGAGACCTTTTTGAAACAATGGCAGCTGTTGAGACCTTTTTTAAAGACAGCTGCAGAGACCTGTTTAAAACAATGACAGCTGTTGATACCTTTTTAATGACAGCTGTAGATACCTGTTTAAAACAGTGACAGCTGTAAAGACCCCTTTTAAAATGAGGACAGCTGTAGAGACCTTTTTGAAACAATGGCAGCTGTAGATACCTTTTTTAAAGACAGCTGTAGATACCTGTTTAAAACAGTGACAGCTGTAAAGACCCCTTTTAAAATGATTACAGTTGTAGAGACCTTTTTGAAACAATGGCAGCTGTAGAGACCTTTTTTAAAGACAGCTGCAGAGACCTGTTTAAAACAATGACAGTTGTTGATACCTTTTTAATGACAGCTGTAGAGACCCCTTTTAAAACAATGACAGCTGTTGAGACCCCTTTTAAAACAATGACAGCTGTAGATACCTTTTTTAAAGACAGCTGTAGAGACCTGTTTATAACAATGACATCTGTAGAGACCTTTTTTTTTAAGACAACAGTAAAGACCTGTTTAAAACAATAACAGCTGTAGATACCTTTTTTAAAACAACGACAGCTGTAGAGACCTGTTTAAAACAATGACAGCTGTAGAGACCTTTTTTGAAAGACAGCTTTAGAGACATGTTTAAAACAATGACATCTGTAGAAACATATTTGAAACAATGACAGCTGTAGAGACCTTTTTTTAAAAGACAACTGTAAAGACCTGTTTAAAACAATAACAGCTGTAGATACCTTTTTGGAACAATGACAGCTCTAGAGACCTGTTTAAAACAATGACAGCTGTAGAGACCTGTTTAAAACAATGACAGCTGTAGAGACCTTAAACCCCCCCAAAAAAAACAATGACAGCTGTAGAGGCCAGATTAAAACAATGACAGATGGCAACATTTAAAAAAAAAATGTTCCAGCCCCGTTCCATGGACAACAGGATGCTGGTGGAGGCCTTCAGGAAGTGGGTGGGGGAGGTGGCCGATGCCAGCCACCCCATGGTGCTCTACCACGGCATGCTGGTGCAGTTCCCTGTCACCATCGGTCAGTATGCAGCACGGTGCAGTACTGTACAGTACAGTGTGATGGGTGCAATAGCCGAGTGGTTAAAGCGTTGGACTTTCAGTCTGAGGGTCCCAGGTTCAAATCTTGGTAACAGCGCCTAGTGGGTAAAGGGTGGAGATTTTTTCTGATTTCCCATGTCAACATATGTGCAGACCTGCTTGTGTCTGGACTCCTTTCCTGTTTATGCACAAGCAGAAGATCAAATACGCACATTAAAGATCCTGTTATACATGTCAGCGTTTGGTGGGTTATGGAAACAAAAACATACCCAGCATGCAGATCCCAAAAACGGAGTATGGCTGCCTATGTGGTGGGGTAAAAACGGTCATACACATAAAAGCCCACTCGTTTATACACAAGCGAACGTGGGAGTTGCATCCCACGAATGAAGAAGAAGAGTACAGTACGGTACTGTACAGTACTGTACCATACAATGCAACACAAAGCAGTACAGCCCAATACAATGACAGTTGAAACTGTCCGTGAATTTTCTGTGGTTTCCAGGGAAGTTGCTAGCTGTAGTCATAATTTTTATTTGCTGTTCAGGAAAGCTAAAGCCAAAAACTGTGCATAAAAAATGTTTTAGCAGTTCTATAAAAAACTGGTATCTGTGTCTGGAAATGGCTCTCCAAAATGTTAGAAAGTGTATGATATCAACTATTTCAACAGTACTGGGAAAAGTGAGAAAGTGTTGTCAACAATTTCAGCAGTACTAGAAAAAGTTAGAAAGTAGACTATTTCAGCAATTCTAGGAGAGGTTTTGAAAGTGTGCCAACAATGGCAGCAGCAGTGGGAAAAAGTTAGTGTGTCAGCAATTTCAGCAGCAGTGGGAAAAAGTTAGAAAGCACTATCAACAAATGTCAGCAACTGTAGGAAAAGTTAGAAAGTGCATCAACAATTTGAGCTGCAGTCAGGAAAATTGAGAAATCAACAATGTCAACAGCTGTAGGAAAAGTTTGAAAGTATGTAAAAATTTTTAGCAGCAGTTAGGAAAAGTTTGAAAGTATGTAAAAAATTTCAGCAGCAGTTAGGAAAAGTTATGTCAGCAATTTCAGCAAAGCTAGAAAAAGTTGAAAGTGTGCCAACTATTGTGTCAACAATTCTAGCAATGCTGGGAAAAAGTTAGTAACCGTGTGGACAATTTCAGCAGTGCTAGGAAAAGTTAACATCAACAGCAGTAGGTGAAGTCAGAAAGTGTGTCAACAATATCTAGAAAGTGTGTCAACAACATCAACACAAGAGAAAAAGTTAGAAAGTGCTTCAAATTTTTCAGCAGCAGTTAGGAAAATGTAGAAAGTGTGCCAAAAATGGCAGGAAAATTTAGAAAACATGTCAACAATTTTCAGCAGTGCCAGCAAGGAAAAGTAAAAAAAAAAAAAAAAAAAAAGTGTCTGGAATTTTCAGCCGTGCATGTGGAAGCCCAGCTATGTCTGGGCAGTGGCTTGAACTCCGCCACCCGCCTCTCACAGGCCAATGTCGGCTCGGCCACCATCATCGTTCAGCGCCATCTGAAGGACGATCAGCCGCTGCCAGGGGTCATCACGCCCATGCTGGCCTATCGTCGCGTCGACGATTTTGATCCCAAGAAGCCCACAGAGCATCTGGAAAACTTGGGGTATGTTTGGGTTTGATGGAGAGAGTGAATCTGTGAAAGAAAAATATTTTTGAAAAAAAGAAAGAAAAAAAGCTTTGACCCTGCAAATAGAAACCATGACACCATTCATCCAACAAAGTCACATGTCATTCAGACAAGATGATAAACCAAGGTCCCATGTGCAGCATACACTTTGCACAGGTACTCATCCAACAAAGTCACATGTCATTCAGACAAGATGATAAACCAAGGTCCCATGTGCAGCATACACTTTGCACAGGTAAAAGAACCCATGGCAAAGAGAGGCTTGTCCTTGGCAAACATTTTGCAGAAAAACGGAGTGGGGGCTTGGGTTACTGCACTGAGGTGACATGCTCTCTCCTGGTAGAGCAGCCTGAATTTTGTGCAGAGAAATTTGCTGTGACAAAAACTAGTGCAATACAATGCAGCACAATACACTGTACCAGAAAAAAAACAAAACAAAAAACTTTACCAGCATGGATGCAAGGCTTCCCTTGCAGAGCCCTAGACACAGCGGATATGAATTCACTGCCCTGATGGCCATAAAAGGCTGTGGGACCTTTAACTCTTTCACTGCCATAGGTGACTTAAGTTGACTAAAACAGTGCACCATAGTCTGAATGTGTGTCTTCATGTTTTACATTTATTTGCTTATTTATCATCATTGTTGTCTTACTTATTTATTTATTTATTTATTTATTTATTATTATTATTATTTTATTATTATTATTATTACTACTATCTTTTTTATGTTATAATTATTATTTATTTATTTATTTATTTATTTATGTAAGCTTATCTATTATTTATTCACCTTTCTTCTTCTTTTCTTTTTTTTTTCTCAAGGCCTGACTAAGTGCGTTGGGTTACGCTGCTGGTCAGGCATCTGCTTGGCAGATGTGGTGTAGCGTATATGGATTTGTCTGAACGCAGTGACGCCTCCTTGAGCTACTGAAACCGAAACTGAAAACCATAAGCGACTTTTGTCAGCATTGAGGGGTCATGTTGAAAAGGCCATTTTTCACATTCAAACAAAGCTGGACTGGTGCAGCCAGTTTCCCACCAATAGAACAATGACTAACCTTTGCCCCCTGACTGAGTTTGAAGTGATCACGTCCATTGTGTTGTTTTGACATGAACTGAAGCCCGTGACTGAGAGCATCGTTTCTGAACTGTTTGGTGCCGGGGAGTATTTTTCACACAGAAACTTGGCAGTGAAAGAGTTAAACCTTTAGCCAGTTGGGGTTAAAGTTAAGGTTGTTGTGTCCTTGTTATGATTTATTATTATTATTGATATCATTTTTTTTTTAAAATGCTTTTCCATTGGAGTGATGGCCTAGAGGTAATGCGTCCGCCTAGGAAGCGAGAGAATCTGAGCGCGCTGGTTCGAATCACGGCTCAGCCGCCATTATTTTCTCCCCCTCCACTAGACCTTGAGTGGTAGTCTGGACACTAGTCATTCAGATGAGACGATAAACCGAGGTCCCATATGCAGCATGCACTTTGTGCACGTAAAAGAACCCACGGCAACAAAAGGGTTGTTCCTGGCAAAATTCTGTAGAAAAATCCACTTTGATAAGAAAAACAAATAAAACTGCACGCAGGAAAAAATACAAAAAAAAAAAAAAAAAAAGGGTGGCGCTGTAGTATAGCAGCGCGCTTTCCCAGGGGAGAGCAGCCCGAATTTCTCGCAGAAAAATCTGTTGTGATAAAAAGAAAAAATACAAAGACAAATACAACTACAAATTCTTTTCGCTGTCTCTCTCCCACCAGGGGCGTCGGGGCCCTCACCAAGGCGGCCCTCAGACATCTGGAGGCGTGCCTGGGCTCTCGCCCGCTGCCACGGAAGCTGTTCGGGGACCGCCCGGGGCTAAACCACGGGCTGCTGCTGGTGACGGGGCCCAAGGGCAGCGGGAAGACCTGCCTGGCCGCCGCCCTCTCGCACGCTGTGTCCAAGTTCCCCACGCTGGCCCACACCTTCACTGTTGACTGCAAGCCTCACAAGAGGTAGGGTGCTAAGAGGGAAATTAGAGAGCAGGCCAGGTGGTAGGGGTGGGGGGTTTGGAGGTGGGGGTGGGGTTTGGGGAGGGGTTGGATGCGTTGGGTGTGTGGTGGGTGTGGAGAGTGGGTATGGTGGATGGGTGGGTCAGGAGGAGGGGGGTGTGTGGGGGGGGGGATGGGATGGATGGGAGGGGTAAGGGGCGTAGGTATGTCAGTGTGTGTGTGTGTGTGTGTGCGTGTGCGTGTGAGAGAGGTTAGGGGTGTGTGTGTGTGTCTGTGTCTGTGTGAGTGTTTGTGTGCGTAGGTATCTGACCGACGATGATAGGCACTACATAAGCATCCATATCATCATCATCATCACCATCATCATCATCATAATCAAATGTTTTCATCACTTTAAAACTGAATGGAATGTTTGCAGGAAAACGGGTGGAGACCTTGCAGTCTTTGCTGGAGGCGGCGTTTGATGAAGCCACGTGGCGACAGCCAGCGGTCATCGTTCTGGACGACCTTGATGTCATCGCTCCGGCACCGGACAGCCCCGCCAGCGAGATGTCAGGGGAGGCGCTGTACGCTGCCAAGGTGTCTGAAGGTGGGCAGGGGGCTTTGGATGGAGCTAGGGTGGTCGTCTTGGTGGTGGTGGTGGAGGAGGTGGTGGTGGTGGGGGTGGTGGTGGTGATGGTGGAGGAGGTGGTGGTGGTGGGGATGGTGGTGGGAGTGGTGGTACTGGTGGTGGTTGTGGTGGAGGAGGTGGTGGGGGTGGAGGTGGTGGTGGTGGTGGAGGAGGTGGTGGCACTGGTGGTGGTGGTGGTGGAGGAGGTGGTGGTGGTGGTGATGATGATGGTGGTGGAGGAGGTGGCGGTGGTGGTTGTGGTGGTGGTGGTGGTGATGATGGTGGTGGAGGAGGTGGTGGTGGTGGGGATGGTGGTGGGAGTGGTGGTACTGGTGGTGGTTGTGGTGGAGGAGGTGGTGGTGGGGGTGGTGGAGGTGGTGGTTGTGGTGGTGGTGGTGGTGGTGGTGGTGGTGGTGGTGGAGGAAGTGGTGGAGGTGGTGGCACTGGTGGTGGTGGTGGTGGAGGAGGTGGTGGTGGTGGTGATGATGATGGTGGTGGAGGAGGTGGCGGTGGTGGTTGTGGTGGTGGTGGTGGACGTGGCGGTGGTGGTGGTGGTGATGATGGTGGTGGAGGAGGTGGCGGTGGTGGTTGTGGTGGTGGTGGTGGAGGATGTGGTGGTGGTTGTGGTGGTGGTTGTGGAGGTGGTGGTGGTGATGATGATGATGATGATGATGATGACTACAGTGTCACAGAAAGGTGCTGTACACCACCAAGGTGGCTGAAGGTACTGCAGGACAGGAGCTGTGGTGGTGGTGGTGATGGTGGTGGTGATGGTGGTGGTGGTGGTGATGGTGGTGGTGGTGGAGGTGGTGGTGGTGATGGTGGTGGTGGTGGAGGTGGTGGTGGTGATGGTGGTGGTGGTGGTGATGGTGGTGGTGCTGGTGGTGGTGGTGGAGGTGGTGGTGGTGATGGTGGTGGTGGTGGAGGTGATGGCGGTGATGGTGGTGGTGGTGGTGATGGTGATGGTGGTGGTGATGGTGGTGGTGGTGGTGGTGGTGATGGTGGTGGAGGTGGTGATGGTGGTGGTGGTGGTGGTGATGGTGGTGATGGTGATGGTGGTGGTGGTGGTGATAATGATGATGGTAATGACAATCAAAGCATCCACTCATGTGGAGTGATGGCCTTGCGGTGACACATCTGCCCAGGAAAGTGAGAAAGTCTGAGCCCATGTGATTGAATACCACCACACCTGCCAGTATTTCTGCACCCCCCCACCCCCCCCCCCCCTTCCACTATATCTCGAGTGGTAAAATTCAACAGAAAAATCCACTTGGATAGGAAACTGTTAGATAGGAAACTGTTATGAGTTGTTAACATTTTCCACGTGTGAGCAGTGCTTGAAGGCTTGTGCGTTTATGTGTTTGTTTGTTTGTTTTTATCCCGCCGTGTAGGCAGCCATACTCTGCGTTTTTGAGGCATGCCACCTTTAATCAACCCTTGACTTTTGTGGGCAGTGTTTGAGGGGCTGGTGAAGTTTGAGATGCGCAACTTCAGCCGCCTGGCTCTGATTGTGACGAGCCAATCGCGGTCCACCTTGCATCCCAGCATCGTGGCCTCCAGGGGACTGCACTTTGTTCAACAAGTGTCCACAATCAAACCGCCGGATAAGGTGGGCTGCTCAGTACATGTTGGTCTTTTTTTTTTTTCTCAGGGGCTTGGGGGACAGGGGGGGTGGGAGGGAGATGTGTGTGTGCATGTGCGTTTGTGTGTGTGTGCGTGTGCATTTGTGTGTATGTGTGTGTGCATTTATGGGGAGGGGGACGTGTGTGCGTGTGTGTGTTCGTGTGATGACAAAGACGGCAGTGACAGTGATAGTGATAATAATGATAGAATGCAGGCTTATATAGCGCAGTAACCCCATCTCAGATTGGGCTTACAGCGCTTTACAATATGATATACAAATTTAAGACTAAGTGTCGTAAAATATGTACAAAGTCAACACAGTTTCACATCACATTGGCTAAAATATACATAATTATGTAAGACTAAGTGACATGAAAATATGTAAGGCACCATCACGGTCTCAAATCACACAGATGCAAATCACAGCAAAACAAAGCACACCACATTCACCGTTGTCAAAAATAAACACCAAGGAACCAGGTATCACGGAAAACACACCAAAATCATCACAGATGCATACAGATCAACACAAAGAGCACATCCAGCTACAAAATCACAGCAAGCATCTGCAGATGGAAAAGTTTCAGTGAGAAAAGTACAGATTGAAAAGATATGCTTTGAGGGCTCTCTTGAATGTGGGTGTTGGGGTGTAACGGAGGTGTGAGGGTAGTGAATTCCATTGTTTAGGTGCAACAAAAAAGGAACCTTCACCTTAAGTTTTAGCACGAATCTTTGGAACAGACAGTGTGCGCTTGTCATTTGAAGAACAGAGTTGTCTGCATGGTGAATAGACAAAAAGTAGATCGGAAAGATAGACAGGACAAGAATCAGTGAAGAAATTGTGACAAAGGACTGAGAGTTTGCTTTGTATTCATGCTTGAGTGGGGAGCCAATGAAGGGAAGCGAGTAGGGGAGTGATGTGTTGACATTTCTTAGCTAAGTGATGACAATAATGACCATGATGATGACAACAACGACACACTGTGGACGTTTCAGATGGGGTGGCAGGAGCTGCTGCAGAGCTTCCTGGAGACACTCAGCGATGATGATGACAGTGACAATGATGATGACAGTGATGACAGCGACAGTGATGACAATAATACCATGATCGTGACAACAAAGATTATGATGACACTTTCGATGTTCCAAACGGGGCAGCTGGATCTGCTGCAGAGCTTCCTGGAGCCACTCATCCATAACGACATGGTGATGATGATGATGACAAAGACGACAGTGACAGTGATGACAATAACGACCACAACAGTGACAACAATAATGACGACAGTGACACATTTGTCGACGTTTCAGACGGGGCGGAGAGAGCTGCTGCAGAGCCTGCTGGCACGGCACAGCACGGTGTGTGCCCGCACCACGCTGCAGCGGCTTGACGTGGAGGGGGTGGCGGCCCGCACAGAGGGCTTCGTGGCCCGCGACCTGCAGGTGCTGGTCAACAGGGCCCTGCACTCCCACCTCGCCCAGCTCCCTGCAGGTGACTGAATGACTGATTGATACAGATGCGGAGGCAGAATGGTGGCAGGATCGGCCAGGCATTTGGAGTTTTGATCCAGTGATGACGGGCGAAATAGCCCAGTGGTTAAAGCTTTGGACTTTCAGTCCCAGGTTCGAATCTTGGTAAATGGTGCCTGGTGGGTAAAGAGTGGAGACTTTTCCGATCTCCCGGGTCAACATATGTGCAGTCCTGCCTGTGCCTGAATCCCCATCATGTGGGAGAGCAGCCTGAATTTCACACAGAGAAACCTGCTAGTAATGTAACACAACATGATACAGTGTGACACAGTATGGTGCAATACAATGCAATATGATATGAGACAATACAACACAATTCGATACTATATGATATGATATGAATCGATATATGATATGATATGATGCGATATGATATGATACAATATGAAAACATATGATACAATATGATATGATAATTGTGATATGATAATGTGCAGCACAACACAACGCACCACAACCCAAACAACACACCGCAGTGCAACAACACAACACAACACAACCCAACCCAACACAACCCAACCCAACCCAACCCAACCCAACCCAACACAACACAACACAACACAACCCAACCCAACCCAACACAACGCAACCCAACGCAACTCAATGCAACTCGACTCTAAAGTACAATAAACCATACCCCTGCGTGCGTGCGTGCATGTGTGTTTGTGTGCATGTGCGTGCGCGCGTGTCCCCTAACAGAGAGCAAGTCGGTCACCCTGGTGCAGGCAGACTTTGAGGCCGCTCTGGACGGCTTCAAGCCGCTGGCCATTCGGAATGTTCCACTCCACACGTCGGGGGAGCTGGGGTGGTCGGACATCGGCGGTCTGGAGAAGGTGAAGGCGTCGATTGTGGAGACTCTCCAGTGGCCCAGCAAGGTGGGGGCTTGGGGGGGGGGGTTTGGGGGTGGGGGTGGATACCATACAAAAAGATAAATGCAGCACCATACAATATGATAAAATACAATAAGATAAATGCAGCACCATACAATATGATAAAATACAATAAGATAAATGCAGCTCCATACAGTATGGTACAATACAATAAGATAAATGCAGCACCATACAATATGATACAATACAATATGATAAATGCAGCACCATACAATATGATACCATACAATAAGATAAATGCAGCTCCATGCACTATGATACCATACAATATGATAAAAATGTTTCTTAATTCTTTCTGTTTTTACTTTAAGAATACAAGTTATTACCTGCAGTGTGTGGATGTATGTATGAAACGGTGTATGTGATATTTTTTTTTTTTTACATTTGTATCTTTGTAATATTCGTAAAAGCTGTTGTTGACTTTTACAGTTATGGTCCCCATGTTGTTTACTTGTCTATGTTGTGATAATGCACCTGACCAAATTTCTCCAGTTGGAGATAATAAA
>JAAQRG010145341.1:0-11564 GCA_011634625.1 Babylonia areolata
CCACCCTTTACCCACCAGGCGCCGTCACCGTGATTCGAACCCGGGACCCTCAGATTGACAGTCCAACGCTTTAACCACTCGGCTATTGCGCCCATCATCAGAGAGGAGCAGGACCAAGGAACACACACAGACAGGCTTTTTCTTCGCGGAGGTCCTGTTGCTTTGCTTGGTTCTAACTTTTTGACAGTTACACGTTGGCTCTTTTATCTCATGTAAGTCGACTTTTACCAGTATTCTTTTAGCCTTCCTTTTACTGATTATATGACCACCTCCTCTCTCTGTCTCTCTCTGTGTCTCTCTGCCTCTGTCTCTCTCTCTGGCGCAAGCGAGCATGTGGTGTCAGCTGAAGTAAACTGTCCTAATTAGTCTCCTTTTGATGAAAAAAAAAACAAACCAGAACAACAACAACAACAACAAAACACACAAAAGACAAAACAAAAAAACACAAAAAACAAAAGTATCAGTATCAGTAGCTCAAGGAGGCGTCACTGCGTTCGGTCAAATCCATATACGCTACACTACATCTGCCAAGCAGATGCCTGACCAGCAGCCGGCGTAACCCAACGCGCTTAGTCAGGCCTTGAGAGAGAGAGAGAGAGAGAGAGAGAGAGAGAGAGAGAGAGAGAGAAATACATAAAAATACTACTACTACTACTATTTATAAGGCGCAAAATCTTGATGAAGTCAACTCTATGCGCACAAAAAAACAAAAACAAACAATAACAACAACAACAACAAAACAGAAAAAAGACACCAATGATGAACAGATATACACCAAACATGCAGTTTCACAGTTATGAAAGCACAATCAAATACACATAAACGTACATGAGCCCCAACACACACACACACACACACGCGCGCGCGCGGCGCTCACACACAAAACAAAAACAGACACGTAATATAAAATAGGACAAAACAACACTTTTTTTTTCTTTCTTCTCGAACTGTGTGTGGAATGGCGACATCTCCCTGCCTTCCCAGGCGTCCAAATACAGTAGTTTTTAGGGGTCACCTAAATGTCATGATGGATTAACTAGTTGATTGGGTCCCAAGAAGAAAGAACGCAGTTCAGTGAGTGTTGTTGACTTGAGACACTGTGACACGCACGTACATCCCGGCTCGGGGGCACGGCTGGCGTCACACCCACAAACTTTGTGGAGGAAACAAGAGAGGCTGAATGAGGTACCGACTGAAAACTCACACATGCTGTACACACACACACACACACACACACACAAACACACACACACACACACACACACACACACACACACACACACACACACTGTATATATATACACACACACACACACACTCACAGATACATATGTATGCACACACACACATACACTTACACAAACACACACATACACAAGCACACATAATTATATGTACGCACACACATACACACACACTCACACACACACGTACACACACACGCGCCCGCGCGCACACACACACGCGCGCGCACACACACGTGCACACACACACACACACACACACACACACACACACACGCACGCATACACACACAAACGTACATACACAAACACACACAAACACACACTCTCTATCTCCCCCCCCCCCCACAGACACACACCCCTTCCCGTCCTTCCCTCCCCTCTCCTTTAATTCAATCCTCCCCTCCCCCACACCAACCCCACTACCTCTCCCTCAATATCCCCCCATCCCCCGCACCCACCCAAACGGTCCAGGCAATAGTCCCCGGTCTTTGGGCTTTGGCTCAGTTTCACTTTGAAAAAACAACAACAACAAAAAACAAAAACAAAACAAAACAACAACAGCAACAACAAAACCACCACCACCACCAACAACAACAACACACACACACACACAAACTCATCCATTTATTACATGTCATTTGGTTCTTCCCCAGTCGAGCTTTGCGGACACAGCTGAGGTCACACAAGCCTTTTCGTTTGGCAATGCTCTTGACTGTTCGCACACAACTTCGTTTTTATCGGACGCTCTTTTACAGAGTTGCCAATTAATTATAGAAAAAAGAAGAATATTTTATTATCTTTGAAAATTAATGTAAGTCTTGAAACGATTACCGTGACCAAAAAAAAAAGAAAAAAAAAAAAAGAAAAGAAAAAAAAGAAGCGGTATCTAAAAACAGCATGGGCAATGCATCCGCGCAAAACAAACCAAAATTTTTATTTTTCCGATAAAGATTTCCCCTTCGTTCAGTGAGAACGCTGATTCATAATCAATACGTAGAGCAGGTGTGATGCATTTTATGGTCAGTGGTGCAGGTTGTGCTCTTCATCCTCGGCATACAGACAGTGTATCACTGTATGATAGTCTCCAGTGTCCGACCGTGATAGGAGGAGGAGGAGGAATTTTGTTTAATGTCCCGTCACACATATCGGTGATTGAAGACATTTTGTTAAAGTATTCATGAATACAATTGAGTATTATCGGTTAGAAGGGGTGGGAGGTGTGAATGATTGGGGGGGTTGGGGGAAACTGGGCAAATGAGGGTGAAAGGGTGAAATGAAGGTGAAATTTGGAAAAAAAAAATCTAAATACAATTACAGGAAATTACTTCAAGGACTTCGGAAAAGAGAAGTCGTTAAACTGACAAGCGAAACAACTGATAATGAATGCAAAAAGTCAAAAACATCAACGTTCTCAGTCACTTGTGAAGACACACTTTCGTGTACATAAGGCTTCATCAAGCTTCAGTCAAAAATTATATGCTTAATTGTCAGGTTACAATAGCATATGCACTTGACATTAGAACAATACTTGGTCCGTAATGAATTTGATAATAGTGACCGTGACAGTCGGAACAGCAGAGAAGGACATTGCTGTCCCGACTATCTGGGCTAGAATTTGGTTATAGTGGAGAGTGTCTTGACCAAGTTACATCCTCACTCTCTCGATCTAAGAACAGGGGCTTTAGGACGGTCTACATTATACGGGTAAATATAGGAAAACAAAAACAAACTCGCCCCTCAACAAAACGTGTCTAGTAGACCCGAGTAGAGCGCTCTAGTCTCCTAATAGGTATAAGCTTGTTATCAAAATTCTCTGACGTGGATTTCTGTCTCCCGGGTTTTATTATTGACACAGCTGTCACTACCAGCGCTCTTGTCCTAGTTTTTCAACACGTTCTTCTTCTTCTCCTTCTTCCACTTTACTTTTTAAAATTTGTTTTTCCTTTTTCTTTTCCCGATTAACCTGTCCACGCACCCGTCATTCGACACTGTAATGACTGATTATTATCATTGTTGCTTACATTCCAGCCGACCACAGAGCTGGGCCATTACCAGGCAGAAAACACCGTCAGTATCGGTCCTGCAAAACCTCTTCAAATACTTGGAAAAAGAAAACTGGGATCATTCATGCACACTGGCCGCGTACACCCAGGATGTTCCTCTGACCATTCCTTCATTTTTGTTTTGTTTTGTTTTTTTGCCAGAGGATTAAAACAATAACACAACAACAACAGCAACAAAACACCACCCTGAGCACACACACACACACACACACACACACCCACACACACCCACACACACACACACACCTAATATCACTTAAAGTGGAAGACGTTAAACTGAACACTACTACTACGACTACAACAACTACTACCACTACTACTACTAACCCCCCCCCCCCACACACACACACACACAAAACGACAGAAAGAGACAGGAAAAGGCCAGAAAGTGACAAAAAGTGATGAGGAATTTACTAGCACGGAATTTCCAGAAGGTACCCTATCCCGAATGCCCCCCCCCCCCCCGAAAACGGAGTATGGCTGCCTAAATGCCGGGGTAAAAACGGTCATGCACGTGAAAGCCCACTCGTGTACCTACGACTGAACGTAACAGTTGTAGCCCACGAACGAATAATAATAAGAAAAATGTCTCCCCCTTCCCCCATCCCATCCCCCACCCCCTACAGCCCAGGCATTACCGCGGAATGAGCTGGGGGGGGTGAGGGGAGGAGGGGGAGTCAGGGTGTGTGTGTGGGGGAAGGGGCAGGGGGGCGGGGGGGGGGCAAGTCAGGGGGTGGGGTTGGGAAGGGGCGGGATTTTATTCACGGAACCGTGTGGTTTTTCACATGGTGTGTGGAACAACTGGCAGACAGTCAAGTGGGCCGCCTTTCAACCACTGAAAACACTGTTCAAACCAAGCAGACTCTAAGCGTATAGGAGCCTCAGGCTGTATAGGTCTACGTGGACGCTGGACGGTCGTCCCGAAGAATCAGGTCGAGTCCCTCAGTACAGGCCAGTTTTCCCACACACTGACTGCCTCCTTTAACTATCTCCATACGAACGGCGAAAGAGACGACGTTAACAGCGTTTAACCCCAATTACCATCATCAAAATATTGCAAGCGAAGGCTCTTATACTGAAGACGTGAATGTTGACAAAGAATACCACAATTCTGACGACGGAAGCTAAATGTTGGGTCATTCAGACACCCACTGGACATCCGAGGGGTCTGTGTAGAGGAGAAGAGAGGACTGGCCGTACTGAGTGAGTTAAATCACCGACTTGATAAACGGTTCTCGACCTACCAAGTAGCTCTCGACAGAGCGAGATAGTCCTTCATAGCCCTTCTCGATGCTCTGCTAATCAGGTATGACTCACTCGGGATGGCCAGTTTTCTCCCTTTCTTGCGCTCCCCCCCCCTCCCCGGCCACCCACCCCCTCTCTCCCTCACAGAGAACCAATTTCATGTTGTGTCCACTGGTTTCCTGAAAGGCCCAGCCTAAATATATAGCTTTTGTCGTCAGGAAACCGGTCTTCTTTGTCTTCATTCGCCTCCTCAGCGTTAGAACCTTCTGTCAGTAACCTTGGCGTTAAAACGCTGCGTCGTCGTCGTCGACTGTTTCGTTGTTGGTACGGTGTGAGTTGGAAAAGGTTTCTCTCCACAAGTGTCGTACGTACTGCGGGTTGACAAGCTCCCCGCAGGGCTACTATTGTAGCACAGTTCTCTTCTTCTTGGTTCGTGGGCTGCAACTTCCACGTTCACTCGTATGGACGAGAGTGGGCTTTTACGTGTATGACCGCTTTTACCCCGCCATGCTCCTTTTTCGGGGGTGTGCATGCTGGGTATGTTCTTGTTTCAATAACCCACCGAACGCTGACATGGATTACAGGATCTTTAATGTGTGTATTTAATGTTCTACTTGCACAAGTAGGTCTGCATGTAATTATGTTGCCCCGGGAGATCCGGAAAAATCTCCACCCTGTACCCACCAGGCGCCGTTACGGGGATACGAACCCGGGACCCACAGATTGAAAGTCCAACGCTTTAACCACTCGGCCATTGCGCCCGTCTCACGGTGATCTAATCCCCATTGCCTTGACAAAAGGTCGATCGGCTTTTCAACTCCCAGTGTCACGGGTTCAATCCCTTTGAATTGCAGACGGGGACGGTTCAGTGACAAATTTATTATCCCGATGTTAGGTGTTTGGTCAACATGTGTGTTCCGGAGAGAGAGAGAGAGAGAGAGAGAGAGAGAGAGAGAGAGAGAGAGAGAGAGAGAGCTGAGTCTGTTCTTTTTTCAAGTTCACACACGCACACCATCATCCAAATCGAGTAGAGACACGGTACACAGAGACAGTGAGAATGAGAAAGTGAGGGAGAGAGAGAAGGAGGGGGAGAGAGAGAGAGAAGACAGAGAGTGACATACAGACAGAGAGGTGGATGGGCAGTTGAGGGTGATAGTGCACACATTGTCAAATACATGTATATATATATATATATATGTATGTATGTATGTATACATGCGTGTTTACATTGCATGCGTGTACGCACACGCTCTCTCTCAGGGTCACTCTCCTCACACACACACACACACAGGCGCACGTACTCACTCACTCACTCACTCATACAATGCTAACTTTTTATTTTCAGAACAAAACATAAAAGATGTAGTAATGTCCAACCAGTTACTTTGATTTGAAATTGCTGAATCCCTGTTACATAGTCCAATGGGAGTCCTTCTATAATGTGACCTCCATAGATTTCTTTGCAAATTTGCTGTATTACAATATTTGTCAAATACTTCGTTCCACTTTTTCTAATTAATCTTTATTTCTGTCTTTCCCCCTTTTATCCACACACACACACACACACACACACACACACACACACACACACACACACACACACACACACACACACACACACACACACACGTCTGATATCACTCAAGGAAAAAAAAAAGACGTTATATCAAAGATAGAACACAATCTTGTTTTTGTTGTTGTTGTTGTTGTTATTGTTGTTTTCGTTGTTAAAGAAAAAAAGCATACAGCTCAGTTAAAACCAACGCAAATCAAACATGCATGAGAACATGTGTGTGTCATCTCAATCTGATGCCCCATTTCAACACAGTTTTCCCGAGAGAGAGAGAGAGAGAGAGAGATTCAGATGGTTTAATGTGTTTCGGCCATAGGCATACATACACATTGGGGAAGGGGAAGAGGGATGGGGGAAGAGGAGATGGGTGGTCCAACAGCTCATTTACAGACTATGGAGAGACTTCAAGAGAGAGAGAGAGAGAGAGAGAGAGAGAGAGAGAGAGAGAGAGAGAGAGCGACAGATACACACTCACTCTGCGTAACACTCGTAGCCTCCGAAGCTACAGCTGACGAGCATGTCCTCGATCTGATGTCCCATTTCAATGCGGTTTTCCCGTTTCTCAGTACTGTCAATCAACATCAATGTCTGTGTCATCTCAGTCTGATGACCCATTTCAACACGGTTTTTCCCGCTTCTCAATACTGTCAGCTACCATCACCAATGTGTGTGTCATCTCAATCTGATGCCCCATTTCAACACAGTTTTCCCGTTCCTCAATACTGTCAACCAACACCACCAATGTCTGTGTCATTTCAATTCAATGACCCATTTCAACACGGTTTTTCCCTTTCTCAATACTGTCAACTGACCTCACAAAATGTCTGTGTCATCTCAATTCAATAACCCATTTCAATACTGTCAGCTAACATCACCAATGTCTGTGTCATCTCAATTCAATGACCCATTTCAACACGGTTTTTCCCTTCCTCAATACTGTCAACCAACCTTACCAATGTCTGTGTCATCTCTATTCAATGACCCATTTCAACACAGGTTTTCCTTTCCTCAATACTGTCAGCTAACATCACCAATGTCTGTGTCATCTCAATTCAATGACCTGTTTCAACACGGTTTTTCCCGCTTCTCAATACTGTCAGCTACCATCACCAATGTGTGTGTCATCTCAATCTGATGCCCCATTTCAACACAGTTTTCCCGTTCCTCAATACTGTCAACCAACACCACCAATGTCTGTGTCATCTCAATTCAATGACCCATTTCAACACAAGTTTTTCCGTTCCTCAATACTGTCAGCTAACATCACCAATGTCGGTGTCATCTCAATTCAATGACTCATTTCAACACGGTTTTTCCCGCTTCTCAATACTGTCAGCTACCATCACCAATGTGTGTGTCATCTCAATTCAATGACCCATTTCAATACAGTTTTTCCGTTCCTCAATACTGTCAGCTAACATCACCAATGTCTGTGTCATCTCAATTTAATGACCAATTTCAACACGGTTTTTCCCGTTTCTCAATACTGCCAACCATCACCACCAATGTGTGTGTCATTTCAATTCAATGACCAATTTCAACACGGTTTTTCCCTTTCTCAATACTGTCAACCAACGTCACCAATGTCTGTGTCATCTCAATTCAATAACCCATTTCAATACGGTTTTTCCGTTCCTCAATACTGTCAGCTAACATCACCAATGTCTGTGTCATCTCATTTCAATGACTCATTTCAACACGGTTTTTCCCGCTTCTCAATACTGTCAGCTACCATCACCAATGTGTATGTCATCTCAATTCAATGACCCATTTCAATACGGTTTTTCCGTTCCTCCATACTGTCAGCTAACATCACCAATGTCTGTGTCATCTCATTTCAATGACCCATTTCAACACGGTTTTTTCTGTTCCTCAATACTGTCAGCTACCATCAATAATGTCTGTGTCATCTCAATTCAATGATCCATTTCAATACGGTTTCTTCCGTTCCTCAATACTGTCAGCTACCATCACCAATGTGTGTGTCATGTCAATTCAATTACTCATTTCAATACGGTTTTTCAGTTCCTCAATGCTGTCAGCTAACATCACCAATGTCTGTGTCATCTCAATTCAATGACCAATTTCAATACGGTTTTTCCGTTCCTCAATACTGTCAACCAACCTCATAATGTCTGTGTCATCTCAACTCAATGACCAATTTCAACACAAGTTTTCCCTTCCTCAATACTGTCAGCAACCATCACCAATGTCTATGTCATCTCAATTCAATGACCAATTTCAACACTGTTTTTCCCGTTCCTCAATACTGTCAATCAACATCACCAATGTCTGTGTCATCTCAATTCAATGACCCATTTCAACACGGTTTTCCCGTTCCTCAATACTGTCAGCTACCATCACCAATGTCTGTGTCATCTCAATTCAATGACCCATTTCAACACGGTTTTCCCGTTCCTCAATACTGTCAGCTACCATCACCAATGTCTGTGTCATCTCAATTCAATGACCCATTTCAACACGGTTTTCCCGTTCCTCAATACTGTCAGCTACCATCACCAATGTCTGTGTCATCTCAATTCAATGACCCATTTCAACACGGTTTTCCCGTTCCTCAATACTGTCAGCTACCATCACCAATGTCTGTGTCATCTCAATTCAATGACCCATTTCAACACGGTTTTCCCGTTCCTCAATACTGTCAGCTACCATCACCAATGTCTGTGTCATCTCAATTCAATGACCCATTTCAACACGGTTTTCCCGTTCCTCAATACTGTCAGCTACCATCACCAATGTCTGTGTCATCTCAATTCAATGACCCATTTCAACACGGTTTTCCCGTTCCTCAATACTGTCAGCTACCATCACCAATGTCTGTGTCATCTCAATTCAATGACCCCTTTCAACACGGTTTTTCCCGTTTCTCAATACTGTCAACCACCACTACCGGTGTCTATGTCACGCAACACCACCAATGTCTATGTCAACCAACATCACAAAGCTAAGAGCTATGTCAATAAACACCACAGTGTCTATGTCAACGAACCATTGCCACCAGTTTCTATGTCAACAAACCATAACCACCGGTATTATATCTCAACCAACCAACACCACCAGTGTCTGTCATAAAAAAACCAAAAAAAACACGAGTAGTGACTATGTCAGCCAACACCACCAGTGTCTATGTCAACCAACACCACCAGTGACTATGTCAGCCAACACCACCAGTGTCTATGTCAACCAACACCACCAGTGTCTGTCATCAAATCAACACGAGTAGTGTCTATGTCAACCAACACCACCAGTGTCTATGTCAACCAACACCACCAGTGTCTATGTCAACCAACACCTCTATGTCAACCAACACCACCATTGTCTATGTCAACCAACACCACCAGTGTCTGTCATCAAAACAACACGAGTAGTGTCTATGTCAACCAACACCACCAGTGTCTATGTCAACCAACACCACCAGTGTCTATGTCAACCAAAACCACCAGTGTCTATGTCAACCAACACCACCAGTGTCTGTCATAAAAAAACACGAGTAGTGTCTATGTCAACCAACACCACCAGTGTCTATGTCAACCAACACCACCAGTGTCTGTCATCAAATCAACACGAGTAGTGTCTATGTCAACCAACACCACCAGTGTCTATGTCAACCAACACCACCAGTGTCTATGTCAACCAACACCTCTATGTCAACCAACACCACCATTGTCTATGTCAACCAACACCACCAGTGTCTGTCATCAAAACAACACGAGTAGTGTCTATGTCAACCAACACCACCAGTGTCTATGTCAACCAACACCACCAGTGTCTATGTCAACCAAAACCACCAGTGTCTATGTCAACCAACACCACCAGTGTCTGTCATAAAAAAACACGAGTAGTGTCTATGTCAACCAACACCACCAGTGTCTATGTCAACCAACACCACCAGTGTCTGTCATCAAATCAACACGAGTAGTGTCTATGTCAACCAACACCACCAGTGTCTATGTCAACCAACACCACCAGTGTCTGTCATAAAAAAAACACGAGTAGTGTCAATGTCAACCAACACCACCACCAAAACCACCAGTGTACATGTCAACCTACACCAGGACCAACACCAACACCAAAACCACCAGTGTACATGTCAACCTACACCAGGACCAACACCAACACCAAAACCACCTGTGTACATGTCAACCTACACCAGGACCACCACCAACACCAAAACCACCAGTGTACATGTCAACCTACACCAGGACCACCACCAACACCAAAACCACCAGTGTACATGTCAACCTACACCAGGACCAACACCAAAACCACCAGTGTACATGTCAGCCTACACCAGGACCAACACCAACACCATCACCACCAGTGTACATGTCAACCGACACGTTCGCAAGGAACCAACACATGTCATTTTCTTTCAGGTATGAATATAAAAAAAATTAAAAAGTAATAATAATAATAGTAATAACACTAATAATAAAGCAATGAAAAATAAATTTATAATAATAATAATAATAATAATAATAATAATAATAATGACGATTACAATGACGATGATGATGAAAGTAAAAGGCATCCCACAGACTCACCCAACCCTTACCTGTACAGATACTTAATCTCGTCCTCAATCTTCCTGGAAACACTCTTGTTTCCGAAGTACACGTTGAGGTCTTTCTCCGCGTCGTTGGGGTCGAAGCGCGATGTGGTCTGGTTGACGTCAAAGCCTGTGATGAAGCGTTTGATCCGACGGGACCTCGTGCTCTGTGTGGTCTCGCTCCTGGATGATGATGATGATGATGAGGAGGAGGAGGAGGAGGAGGAGGATCTTCTCTTCCTTTCTGACGGCTGGGGAGGGGAAGCTGGCTGCTGAACGGTGCCAGGTCCCGAAGGAGACTCCTCTGGGTTGGATGATGATGATGATGATGATGGTGATGATGGTGATGATGATGGTGATGGTGATGATGGTGATGATGGTGATGATGATGATGATGATGATGATGATGGCTTTGGTGGTTGTGACGTGGCGGTGCTGGATTCCTGGTCAGATCTTGTGCGAACGTTTGGGGACGGGGATTTTGTAGTTGTTCCAGATCCTGTATTGTTATATGTATCAAGAAAAAAAGAAAAGAAAAAAAATGACAATCAAGGCATTATCCATTATGCAAGAATACTTAATGAAATAAATACAAGGCTTGTGTACTGATAAAAAATTAATTAATTAATTAATTAATTAATCTTGCCAAAATTCAGCTGTCAGTCAGGGGCGATCTCTTCGGGGATTCGTTCTTTGGAGGAAAATGTGTGGCCAGTCTGTTTGGTTTCCTTTCTGCACACACTGAATGTGTAAAACGTGTGGGGTAGATCAGGTCAGGTGAAGGGTTACTGCGTGGGGGTGGGGGTGGGGGGGGGTATGATGTTGGGGTGGGGAGGGTATGGCAGTTTGAAGACATTTTAGTTTGT
>JAAQRG010145343.1:0-11578 GCA_011634625.1 Babylonia areolata
ATTCATTCATTCATTCATTCATTCATTCATTCATTCTCCCTGTCTCTCTCTTTAATTGGTCAACCTTATAGATGACTGTTTCACCAATGTCAATAACAATAGATATTTTGGTGTATTATTCGTTGATTTTGAAAAGGCATTCGATGCGATAGACCACAACCTCTTACTTTAGAAAACTTGAACTATAATTTTTATGGTCTGTCAACCAATAGTCTTAGTTTGCTTAAATCTTACATGACAAACAGGCAACAATGCGTGACAGTGAGTACATCAGTCTCTGCACTAACAACACTTGTTTATGGCATTCCTCAGGGATCTGTTCTATGCCCTTTACTATTCTCACTATATAAAAACGACCTGCCGCTCCATATGAAATCCGTCTGCGAACGTTTTGCGGATGATACAACAATCCACACTTCTCATACTGACGCTGACGCTGTAGCAAAAGACTTAAAGTAAATAATGATGAACTCGTTATTTGGACCGAACTAAACCACATGTCTCTTCACCAACAAAAAACAAAATGCATGTTAATCACAACCACACAAAAGAGGCAAAAGACTATACATAATTTTCCTTCCATCCAACTTAAAGGTGAACCTATTGAACAGGTCAGTGATCAAAAAGTTCTGGGAATCATAATTGACAACAATCTCACTTGGAATCCTCACATAAATTCCCTTTTCAAAAAGACAGCCCAGAAAACCCATCAACTATCCAAAATCAATCATTTACTTGACCTTCACAACGGAAATTATTGGTTTCCTCAGGCGCCACCATATGGAACTCACTTCCAGAAGAAAAAAAAAATTAAACAGTCCATTGCCCAACCACCTTCAAAAACATTACCTTTCCCACCTTATGCCATAATGTGTTATGTAAATATCTCATTTATAGATACTGTTTGTGACATGTGTACGGTTGACTGAGAACCTCCCTCACCCTCCGTCCCCCATTCTGGTCTGTGGTGTGGTGTGTGTTGTGTTTATTCATATGCATTTTACTGACGCCATGCTTGTGCCTCTGTGTGTGTGTGTGTGTGTGTGTGTGTGTGTGTGTGTAGTAAAGTCAGAACATATCTCATTTATGGCATACAAGAACATGATATTTTCGTTACATAAATTGCCACTGAAGATTTTATAATGATGATAATATTATCGTTGTGTCTCTTCAGAAATAGTGCTTCTTACTTTTTTCATTGAAATGAATGTTATATATATATTTTTAGTGTGCTATAAATTGAGTTTCAGCCACAAGGTTTTATTACTTCTTTGTTTTTACTCAACTTTGTCACTTATAATCAGTTTAATCTTTGTCATGTTGAGAGGTATGTTAGACTAGACTGCGACCTGAGAGACTGTGTGATGTGAGTGACGAGCCTTATTGTATCGCATCGTATCGCATCGTATCGTATCATATCTTGTCGCATCATGTTGTATCGTATCGTATCTTATCTTGTTGTATCGCATCGTGTCGTATCGTATCATATCGCATCGCGTCGTATCGTATTGTATCGTGTTGCGTCGTGTCGTATCTTATCGCATCGTATCGTATTGAATCGTGTCAGGTCGCATCGTATCTTATCGTATTGTATTGTATCGTATTGCATCATGTCGTATCGTATCGCATCATGTCGTATGGTATCGTATCGTATCACATCATGTCGTATCGTGTCGTATTGTACTGTATCGGTGTGCAGGATATACGACCGTGTGGGAGTCAGTCTGGGTCTGGTGGGCTGCATCCACTCGCTGCGGGCCGGCAGTCGTGACGACATGCACACCTACAGCCTGCAGTTTGACAGTCTGGGCCAGGACATCATCAGTGGGGCTGACATCAGTGAGTGGGGATTGGGGAGTGGGGGTGGGGGTGGGGTGAGACAGACATTAATGATTGGGGAACAGACATCAGTGAATGGGGAACAGACATCAGTGAGTGACGTTAGTGAGTGGGGGAACAGACATCAGTGAGTGACATCAGTGAGTGGGGGAACAGACATCAGTTAGTGGGGAACAGACATCAGTGAGTGACGTCAGTGAGTGGGGGAACAGACATCAGTGAGTGACATCAGTTAGTGGGGAACAGACATCAGTGAGTGACGTCAGTGAGTGGGGGAACAGACATCAGTGAGTGGGGAAACAGACATCAGTGAGTGACGTCAGTGAGTGGGGGGCAGACATCTGTGAGTGGGGAACAGACATCAGTGAGTAGGGGAACAGACATCAGTGAGTGACATCAGTTAGTGGGGGACAGACATCTGTGAGTGGGGAACAGACATCAGTGAGTGACATCAGTGAGTGGGGGACAGACATCAGTGAGTGGGGAACAGACATCAGTGAGTGACATCAGTGAGTGGGGGACAGACATCAGTGAGTGGGGAACAGACATCAGTGAGTGACATCAGTGAGTGGGGGACAGACATCAGTGAGTGGGGAACAGACATCAGTGAGTGACATCAGTGAGTGGGGGACAGACATCAGTGAGTGACATCAGTGAGTGGGGGAACAGACATCAGTGAGTGGGGGAACAGACATCAGTGAGTGACATCAGTGAGTGGGGGAACAGACATCAGTGAGTGACATCAGTGAGTGGGGGAACAGACATCAGTGAGTGGGGGAACAGACATCAGTGAGTGACATCAGTGAGTGGGGGAACAGACATCAGTGAGTGACATCAGTGAGTGGGGGAACAGACATCAGTGAGTGGGCAACAAACATAAGTGGAATGTTTCAACATACATCGGTCTTGGGCCACAATACAAAAGGACTGGGGTCGGGAAGGGATCAGAACAAAGGTTCGTTCATGTACATCCCGCGTGCTTAGAAATCGTTGACATTGAACAGCACACTTTAAATCAGATACCCCTGTACATAAGTATACAACACACACACACACACACACACACACACACACACACACACACACACACACACACACACACACACACACAAAGTGTAAGGCCATGAGATGAACGCAAATCTGTCAAAGGGCAAATACAAATAGTACAATGATAAACATATCATAAATACGACTTCTTCTCCATGTGCAATACACCAAACATCACAGTAAAGTGAAATATCACTACACCAAGTAGTATGATAAAATTATTTCAGGCATCCCAGATTAGCATTTTTTCCCTCCTGTTAATAGCATGAAAAACATCTTGACATATTAAACAAGTGGATATTGTTAGTTGCTTTGAGTAGCTCGGACAATGCTACCTCGATAGAATCATTCAAAAATGCCATTCTCATGTCTCTGTACATGAAACATTCAAATAAGAAATGGAACTCATCTTCAATTTGTGTCTTACAAAATTGACATAATTTGTCTTGATCGCATTCACTGTAATGAAACACATTTTTATTTAGTGGCAGAACATTGAATCTGAATTGTGAAATAGCAACTCTAAAACAGTAAGTATCAGTAGCACAATAGATGTATTTTTCTTTTCCAAAAATAGTTTTGAAAGACCTTATAACTTTCATATCTGTCTCTGTCTCTGATTGTACTAGACCATTCTTGAATAAAGAAATCTACTAATCTCTGTTTATATAAACTCCCAAAAGTGTTGACGTCCCCAACACCCTGTTGAAGCCACATAATACCAAATCCTGTCTCACGTAATGTTTCTCTGATCTTTGATACCCAGCATTTCTTCCCATTACTATCTATATCAAGCAACATTTGATAGGCATTGAAAGGTAATCTGTCTGGATCAATCTGTAGCAATTTAAACCAGTATCTGAGAGTGTTAGTATATGAATTGATATAAAGAGGGTGTCTTCCCAAATCACCATACACCATCTTACTTGGAGTCATCAACGGAGCTCCTAAGAATCTTTTGCAGGCCATCATGTGGACATTCTCTGTGTGCTCCAGTCTATCCAAACCCCACAGTTCAGATGAATGTAACGAAACGGGCTGAATATTAAAGTCAAATATCTTAAAGAAAGTCCCTGCAGTCATTTATTAAATTTTTTGGAAAGCTCTGTTCAGTTCCATAACAGCTTTCTTTCCCTTTGTTACGAGGTGCTCTGGTCCTAACTGAGTACTAAACCTTGTGGTGAAGTAAAATCCCAGATAACAATATTTATTTGCCACTTCTATTTTGAGACCATTGTAAAATTGCTCACGTTTTTTCCGAGGAAACCCCCTTTCTTGAACACCATCACCTTAGTTTTTTGGTATTAACATTTAGATGCATACAATCACAACAAGATTTCAATGCATTTAACTGGTTTTATGAAGCCCCCCTGGCATTTCTGAGATTAAAAGAACATCATCCGCAAAGAGTAGAATAGATAATTGCATGAGATCTGGCAACAGTTGAATGCAATGCTTCCCTTTTTCACTATCTGCTTTGTGAGCTGATTGATAAACACTGAAAACAAGGTAGGACTTAAAACGTTTCCCTGTCTCACACCAATCGGACACTCAGAAAACTCAGACATCCCACAGTTCACTCTGATACATGACATCAAGGATTCATACATTGCTGATAAAGCTGAACGCTTAAAAAAAAATCTACGTATGCAACATATAGTTTTCTGCCCTTCTTACCAATACACTTCTGTACAATTGCATTGAGACTAAAAATTTGATCAGCTGTATAATATTTCTTTCTAAATCGTGCCTGGTTCTCCAATATCAGTATGTTAGTTTCTAACCACGAATATAATCTTGTGTTCAATATTGAAGTATAACATTTAGATACGATGCTAAGCAATGATACTCCCCCTGTAGCTATCTGCGTTTGTATTTGTATTTCTTTTTATCACAACAGATTTCTCTATGTGAAATTCGGGCTGCTGTCTCCAGGGAGAGCGCATCGCTATACTACAGCGCCACCCATTTAAAAAAAAAAATTCCTGCATGCAGTTTTATTTGTTTTTCCTATCGAAATGGATTTTTCTACAGAATTTTGTTAGGAACAACCCTTTTGTTGCCGTGGGTTCTTTTACGTGTGCTCGTCAACCCCTGTGCCAGCCAGCCCTGCCAGTACAGGGGAACCTGCGTGCAGGCGCCCTCACCTGAAGGCTTTCAGTGCAGGTGTACCCAAAGGTGGGGACGACTTTGGGACGTTAAACCGGCGTTACTCAGGCCTGAGAGATACAAACACTTGGTGTGTTGGCCAGAAAGCGTTCTTGAAGTTGTGACACTCGATTGTATGGTCCCATTCTTCCCATTTAAGCCCACAGAACACCCAGCTCTGGGTAGGAGCCGGCCACGGGCTGAAAAAGCTTACCACCTCACCGTGTTTCCCCACAATACCATCCTCAGTGCCCAGTATTCAGGTAAATGTAACCCAATTGTAAACTGTGTCCAGGTAAGTGTGAATCTGTGTCCAGGTGACTGGTTCTGTGACCATGTGTGTGTTACTCTTTCTAGGTGTGACTGTGTGTCCAGGTGATTGTGACTGTGTGTCCAGGTGAGTGTGACTCCAATGCCTGCAAGAGCATTCCGTGCCTGAACGGGGGCACTTGCCTGCTGCTGGACGCGGAGTCCTTTGACTGTCGCTGTGCCGACGGCTTCCAGGGTCTGCACTGTGAGCAGCTCGTCAACCCCTGTGCCAGCCAGCCCTGCCAGTACGGGGGAACCTGCGTGCAGGCGCCCTCACCTGAAGGCTTTCAGTGCAGGTGTACCCAAGGCAGAGAAGGGATGCGGTGTGAAAGAGGTGAGTGGGTGGAGGTGTTTTTTTTTTTTTTTTTTTTTTTTTCCTGAAATACATATTGTAGCTGTACGCATTGCTCGCATGTGTGTACGTGCAAGTGCGCAAAATCCGTGTGTGAGTGTGTGTGTGTGTGTGTGTGTGAGTGTATGTGTGTGTGTATGTGTGTGTGACTGTTTTGACACAAGGTGACACACATCACGGTGTTGTGTGATTGTGTTGGCACAAGGTGACACACATCACGGTGTTGTGTGATTGTGTTGACACAAGGTGACACACATCACGGTGTTGTGTGATTGTGTTGACACAAGGTGACACACATCACGGTGTTGTGTGATTGTGTTGACATAAGATGATACACATCACATTGTGTGATTGTGTTGACACAAGGTGACACACATCACGGTGTTGTGTGATTGTGTTGACACAAGGTGACACACATCACATTGTGTGACTGTGTTGACACAAGATGACACACATCACGTTGTGTGATTGTGTTGACACAAGATGACACACATCACATTGTGTGACTGTGTTGACACAAGATGACACACATCACGTTGTGTGATTGTGTTGACACAAGATGACACACATCACGTTGTGTGATTGTGTTGACACAATGTGACACACGTCACAGTGTTGTGTGATTGTGTTGACACAAGATGACACACATCACAGTGTTGTGTGATTGTGTTGACACAAGGTGACACACATCACGGTGTTGTGTGATTGTGTTGACACAAGGTGACACACATCACAGTGTTGTGTGATTGTGTTGATACACATCACGTTGTGTGATTATGTTGACACAAGGTGACACACATCACAGTGTGTGATTGTGTTGACACAAGGTGACACACACCACGGTGTTTTGTTCAGAGTCCATGCCCCAGTTGTTCGTGCCCCAGTTCACGGGCAGGTCCTACATGGAGATCCCGCTGGATGCGGTCACTGTGGGCAGGACGATGACCATGGAGGTGTGGTTCAGACCCCTGCAGCCCAATGGTCAGTCAACCCACCATTGTTTGTTTGTTTGTATTATGAATGAAATAGTACTTGTCAATGTATATATTAAGGGATAGAACGAATGAGCCTACTTCTTGTTTATGACATCACTCTTATTATATTGATAGGATATGTGTGAAAAATGAAAGTATGTAATGTTTCAATGCCCCCAGTGGGCAAAGGAAATAAACTCCTTGCCTTGCCCTGCCTTGCCATCCTCATCATTGTTACCGTGACTGTCGATGGCATTTTTCCTTCATTATTTTCACGTCAATTCGTGAGCAGCATCGGTGATTTCAAAAGGAAAGAGAGAGGTATGAGTAGTGGTGAAACGGAGGTTTTCTGCAGACGTGTGCTTATACTCTGGCATCAGAGTTGTCAGCTAACATGTGTCAGTGAGTGAATAAAGGAGTGAATGAAGGATTACATATTCCACAACAAACAAAAACTTACTCTTGATAAGACAAAAGGCACATACTTCAAACTGTTGCTGCTTACGCTGCCCATCATCTAGCGTGTAGGTAAATGGGGGTGTAGAGAAATATCCCCCTAAAAACAATAAATGAACAGAAAACAAAAACAACAAGAACAACAACAACAACAAAAACCCAAACAAAAACAAACAAACAACAACTTCTCCATGGTGGAAGAGATTTGAAACACAAACAACACTGGACAAGGTTGTTTGACCTAGAATGTGCTGCACTCGGAACAGACAGGTGGACGATTGTAGACTTAATTGTAGATTTGATATAATTAAGACAAGAAAGGCAAGGCCTTCAAGATTCACTTGTGATACGCACTTAAAGAGACAAAAAATGATAAAAACTTTTTGAAATGAAAAAAATAATTTGTTGATATGTGTTCTCTATTCGTTATAATTATATACAACTTCATGGTATAAAAGGGAAAAAAAGGCTGCAATGCAGATTCTTCTTCTTCTTCTGCGTTCGTGGGCTGCAACTCCCACGTTCACTCACATGTACGCGAGTGGGCTTTTACGTGCATGACCGTTTTTACCCCGCCATGTAGGCAGTCATACTCCGCTTTCGGAGGTATGCAGATTCGAACCATAGATGCTTGTATCGAGAACGAGGGGTTTATTATTTAAGCATTTCTTTTAGCGGAATGAATCGACAGCGGCAATCGAAGTCAAAACGCAGTTTAAATCATGCTATTTTGGTATATCTCGGGCATTTAAATTTTTCTTTCAAGTCCGAGGTAAAGGAGACGTTCCCATCGCCTCAAAAACACTGCAACATGTGTCCATTTTTTGTGCATCTGCAGAGATCCGTGATCGACAAGCTGTCTTTCCACTCACTGAGAAACAACGGCGCCTTCCATTCAGTTTCTTTTTTCTGACCATTCTAGTTTATTCAGTATCCACTTTAAAACATTCATATACAGTAAGCACGTGGATGATTATTTAAGGATTTTCTTTATTCGGCGGTAAAGGAGACGTTGCCATTGCGTCAGGCTTTGCAACATGTTTTGTCAAGATCTGCACTGACCAGTGCCGTGTAGACCAGGCAGTGAAACGGTCGATTCAAATTGTTTTTTCTGTTCATTCTGGTTAATTCAGAGTCCACTTTAGAATATTCATATGTAGTAAACACATCAATTATGTAGTTTGTGTCACTGTATGTGCTCTGTCCAGAATGTGTATTTCTTTGCTTTTAATTGCGAACAAGAAAAATGAGGTCGTGGTGCATTGTCACCAGACAATCGGGAAGCTGCAAAGGGGTAACAGCAATTTTCGGAATGGGGAACGAACATCAACAAAATAAACTGCTAATGATTCAGAGATACGGCTAGATTCGGGAAACTTACGACCTATTATTGGTATGACTATGAATATGTTTTTCCTACTGTTTTTAAGCCAAATTTGGTATTGGCAGACAAAGTGTTTCCAGAGAAAATGGCAATGTTAAAGTTTACTATGGACACACACACACACACACACACACACACACACACACACACACACACACACACACAGAACCGAACACTGGGTTATAACATAGACTCACTTTGTCAAAAATGGGTGAGCAAACTTTATTTTCTGTAAATGCACAGATTTTTTTTTTTTCTTTTGTTTTTTCTTGCTCAAGTACATTGACATTAAACAAATAAAGCACAATCACGGTGAACATGAACATTGATGAAATAATGCAACACAATGACTAAAGTAATAACATTGATGTTGCCTGGATAAGAAAACCGAAACATTTATACAATGCAGTCACGCAAAAACAATCACCAATACAATTATGCATTACAGTAGCTTTATGAATATGCCCCTGTCTTTTTAAGAATAACTGTACTTCTTGTTGAAAATTTCTCTCTGTGTGCCTCACTGGTTTTCCTAATCGAACAAATCAGTGATTTGTGTGCAGGTGTTTTGCTATTTGCGTCTCAGATTCAGGGAGGTTTGGGTGATTTCATCTCCCTGAACTTGGTGAAAAAGCGACTCCAGTTCAGGTTCTGCCTGGGTGACGGGGTGGCCATTTTGGAGTGAGTTCTTCCCTTGTGTTCTGTTGGGAAGGGTAGGAGGAACGGGGTAGTAACTAAATGTTTATGCTTGTGCATGTACATGTGCATGTACATGTGTGTGTGTGTGTGTGTGTGTGTGTGTGTGTGTGTGTAGACATGTAACATTGGATGCAAAGGTGTGGATCATTTTCAGCACAGAAAGATAGTGGAACTGTATGCATACCAAATGGAGACAAATCGAGAGAATTTCGTAGCCTATTTCATGATATGTAAAATCGGCTAATCATGCACAGAAAGTAATTGGCTAATCATGAACAGCAAGTCGCAAAGATGCATGCGCATATATTTTTTTTATGATTGTAGGGTCTACCCAGTGTAAATGATGCTCGTAGAAAAGTTAAGAATATACTCATGTTATTTTATTTTATTTTATTTTTTTTATAAACACACATAATCATGATCTGTCTCTCTATGACTGTTTCTCTTTTTGTCTTCTTCATTCTGTCTCTGTCTCTGTTTCCATCAGTCTCTCTGTCACTTTCTCAGTACTTGTCATGATGTTGATGTTGAACTGTATGAGACAGGAGTAAGAAGACGCTGCACCTGGACAAGTGGCACAAAGTGGTCATCAGTCGTGACGGTCGGGATGGTCAGATGGTCATCAACTCCCACCCTTCCATCACTGCACAGGCCCTTGTATGACCTCTCTCTCTCTCTCTCTCTCTCTCTCTCTCTCTCTCTCTCTCTCTCTCTCACTCTCTCTCTCGTAAGTAAAGCATAATATCTGAAATGCAAAGAAATGACACAAAAAACATCCTTTAAGATTTTTTACGGAAATGTACAGGCAATGTTGTTCTATTCATCTGAAATTTGGGGTTTGCATAGACTTGACAATATTGAAAAATGCACAGTTTGGCTTGCAAACAATTCCTAGGGGTTCCATTGAAAACTCCAAACAAATTAGTGTACGGTAAACTTGGCAGATATCCTATTTTTGTGAGCAGTACAGTGCAAATACTGGCTTCGTCTCACTGAGATTACCCAAACAGTGCTGTAATATGTTATTATCCTTGGTAGAAAGAGGTAAATAATATTATGTATTACTGTCTTTCAGTGTGTTTGGATAAACCAAGGTGCTGGGGACAAACAAAGCTTTCTTAATGTTTTTAAGTAATGATTGATAGACATGTTTATACAAGAATGGTCATCTGCAATACGAGAAAAGGACAGGTATGAATTTTATAGAACATTTAAGGATGATTTTGGAAAAGAAAAATATTTATTGAGTGTTGATGTAGTGTCCTTCAGGATAGCCCTTTCCCACATTAGACTTGGAGTATTGCCTATTATATAGCAACTTAAACAGATATAGTGAAAATCCTGAAAGCAAACGATGTCCAAGTTGTGGACACAGAATCGAAAACGAACACCACTTTATTTTTGTTTGCCCACTATTCAGTGACTTGAGACAGAAGTTCCAAAATGATTTCCTAAATTTACCCATAAACATAATGTTAGAGGGGAAAACGATAACTTAAGTCGCCAAGTTGGCAAATTCATTTTCCATGCTGTAAGAAGGAGACAACAAATCAATGCAAGTTAACGGATTTTATCAATACCACCCCGAGAAATGTGTATATCGCATTTTCATTGAACCTTCAATGCCAATGTTATTGATAGTTTAGAATGTATGATGTGCAGTGAAATAACATTATACTCAATCTGGAAAATGACCTCATACTTAATAAGAAAAAATATTAAAAGAATTTTAGTTCGTACATACTTTGTTTAAAATGAAGTCACTACATAGTCTGTAAATGAACTGTTGGATTACCCGCTCCCTCTTTGTAAATGAATTGTTGGATTACCCACTCCCTCTTCCCCCATCCATCTTCCCCTTCCCCAGTTTGTATGTTCGCCTATGGCCGAAACACATTAAACCATCTGAATCTGAATCTGAATCTCCCATCGGTAATACGCTTACTGATGAGGTAAGCACTCACAAAGTTCTAGGAGTTACAATTGACAACAATCTTCCTTGGTCACCCCATATTGAAAGCTTTTGCAAGCATATTTCCAAATGTTGTTCCAGCTCTCAAAAATTAAAAAACCTTTCTGGATCCTAGAGCAAGATCAGTATATCAACTACCGATTATGCCTCAACTCATTTTGATCTGTGCAGTACTAATCCGTCAACTAGAATTAATAAACAAGCTCTTAATGTTGTTCTTTTAAAATCTACAAGTTTGACTCCCCAAGACTATTTAACACTGGATATTCTTCCACTAACGTTTGAGCTACAATACAGTACAGCTATAATTATGTATAGAATAATGATTGCTTTATCTCCTCCAACACTAACAACAAGATTCCCTCTAAATCAGTCACGGTTACAAGTAATATTCTTAT
>JAAQRG010145359.1:5000-7500 GCA_011634625.1 Babylonia areolata
ATCACAAGTGACTTGAAATCAGATGGAGATTGTTAAATAAGACTGACAGACATACATATCATAATATGTATTCAAGTAAAATCCATAAAGGTGTTCACCATGCACCTCACGTCAAAAGAAACTTAATATCATGAAGAAAGAAACTCATATCACAGACTGACTGATCTTTCAAATGAACTGAAAGCAAACGTTTGTTCAACTGCTGTCACCTGGGACCCAGAATCACAGACACACCCCAACACTGAAATAACGACTGAAGGCGTATCTGACCGGTACGTAAGTAAACGTCACGAAAACCAGACGCTGAGATCAAGACGCCAGTCAGGGGCATCAACACCTCTCTCCTGTTGTAATACATGTGTGTGTGTGTGTGTGTGTGTGTGTGTGTGTGTGTGTGTGTGTGTGTGTGTGTGTGTTATTGTCACTTGTTATCTTTTTGTGTTGTACACCACGCCATATCATTGTTTCTTTGGTAGGCTATATTACGTTTTACAGTTACTGTAAAGCGCCTTGAACATTGAAAGGCGCTATATAAATTTCCGTAATTATGATTACTCCTACTATTATTACTATTATTATTATTCAGTATAATTAAACTGAATAAATCATTTGAATCTCTGTCTCATTCTCTTTCTAATAGATTGTGATTGGCAGAACTGGCAAAACAACATTCAGACAAGTGAAAGATTTCAAACGTACTCCGGCTCTGTTCACTGGGACTTCAGTCGCATTTCGTCAGTCAGACCATATCCATCTCTAAATTTTAATCGTGCTGTAATCCAAATTATCATGTGTCGAAGTTTCGGCATGGGGAGGAGGGGGCGTAGCGGGAACTGTGTCGAAGCGAACGTGCGACGTTTTTTTTTGTTTTTTTTTTTTAAATTTATTTATTTTATTTTATTTTTTTAACGAACGCGGAACATCCGCACCTCATGTACCCAGCAGCCAGAGTGCACATGCGCAGAAGAGTTCTAAACTCACCGTACCGTGCCACCAGTGCCGGTCTATGTGAACAGTGTTCGCACATGACACAGTTTGACCCACTTCCCTCATCTTCCCTTTGCTGTGTGAACGCTCCGGCAAGAGTGCATTTGTTTCTCATTAATTTTGTCAGTGACTGTGGGATGTCGCGCCTTCTGCCAGATTGTGTGTCGAGAATGATTGAAAGGCGCTATTATTTGATTTTTTTTTCTCTCGGGGAAATCTGGAAATTAAGAATTTATGGTATCTAAAATTTGCTCTGAGGAAAGGAAGTATTAATTTTCTTTTTAAAAAAGACTATCTTTATTCGGTTGCCGTTTACCAACATTTACATTCAGTTCAGGTACTTTGTATATAAGAGTCAGTGTTAGTTTGTCTGATTAATCTGCCTTTTCAGTTTCTCAAGATTAAAATTTTAGGTTACAGGAGTAGCATCTATCGTTGTTTCGAATATAGTTCTCCACAGGGTTTGGCGACAGATATGTGCTCTTGTCTCTCGTGGAGCGGATGCGTCATCCTGGTTTCTGCGGTGTGATAAAGTCACTCGGAGTGATCGCTGGCACCAGACCCTCAACCACCTTGTAGAAGAAGCCTAGCCGTAGTTGGAGGCGTCTTTCCTGGAGTGTAGTGAGTTCATGTTTCTTCAGTAGTCCTGTTATAAAGCCTGGTGTGGTGGAGCGGTAGTCCTTTGCTATAAAGCGCACTGCGCTTCTTGTACGCGTTCCAGTATGTTGATCTCCTGCTGCGTGTGTGGGTCCAAGATGATTGCTGCATATTCTAGGACAGGGCCTACGAGTGCAAGGTAGGCATTTCTTCGGCAGGAAGTGGGACTATGCCTGAGGTTCTGACGAAGAAATCCTAATGTGCTGTTGGCCTTTTTTGTGATAGAATTGATGTGGTGAGACCACTTGAGGTTAGCTGAGAATTGGATGCCGAGGTAAGGGTTTGAGGTGACTTGCTGTAAGATGGTGTTGTTTAGGGAGTAAAAGTGGAAGGAGGCAGGGGACTGTGCGATGCTCATGGTGTAGCACTTTGAAGCGTTGAAACGCATACCCCATTTGTCTGCCCATGACTCCAGTGACTTGAGTTATGTTGAGATCAAGAGCTAAATGGATCGGATAGCAGAATGAGAAAAGATAATAAATTACTTGTGTACTACTTAGAGAAACGCCATTTTGTTAATAAAAGTATGAGATCAAACTGGAATAATGACAGGGGGTCCCCAGAAGATAAAACATGATCGAAGTACACGCATTAAAACTTTGTACACAAAAAGAGCATAAGACGAATGCCAGTGAAATTTATGAGTTAGCAAAAGAATGTCCCACTTAATTTATCCCAAGACGAGAGCCACTCATTAAGGGGAGAAATAACATTAGAGGAAGCAGACCTGCCACTAAAAAACAAACAAACTGGTACTGATGAAAAATGGAAAAAGCTCTGGCGCATATATGTTTTTCAGTGGAGCAGAGTTATACAAATTTGATGGGGGAAAAATTAGGTTCTTTTGTTGTACGAT
>JAAQRG010145363.1:0-11595 GCA_011634625.1 Babylonia areolata
ACCTTTGACACCGACAGAGAGGTAGTGTGGGGGGAAATGCTGTGTCTAGCTTCTTGTTATTAATATCATTATCAGTACTATTAGTATTATTATAATTATTGTCTTATTCATAAGTAGAAGTATTTGTGATTGTAGTATTGTTATTGTTATTATAGTTCTGACACTGATTAAGAGGTAGTGTGGGGAGAAGCTGTGGTCTGGCTTCTTCTTGTCATTCATCATCATCATCATCATCATCATCATCATCATCATCATCATTATTGTTGTTGTTGTTGTTGTTATCATTATACTATAGGTATTGTGACAGTTATTGTTATTATACTATTTATAGTTTTGACACTGATAAAGAGGTTGTGTGTGAGTCCTGGTTTTGTTGTTGTTGATGTTAGTGTCAGTGTCACTAAATGACTAACAGCCCTGTTTACATACTGTTGTTGTTACAGTGAGTGTCAGTGTCACTAACAGTGCTGTGTGTTATTAGACTTTGTGTTAGTGTCAGTAACAGTGCTCTGTGTGTGTTGTTACACTGAGTGTCAGTGTCATTGGTGTTGTGTGCGTTGTTAGTGTCAGTGGTGTTTGTGTTGTTAGTGTCAGTGTCAGTGGTGCTGTGTATTTTGTTGTTAGCGTCAGTGTCAGAGGTATGTGTTGCTGTTAGTATCAGTGTCAGTGGTGCTGTGTATTGTTACACTCAGTGTCAGTGGTGGTGTGTGTTGTTACACTGTGTCAGTGTCAGTGGTGCTGTGTTTTGTTACACTGTGTCAGTGTCAGTGGTGCTGTGTTTTGTTACACTGTTTTCAGTGTCAGTGGTGCTGTGTGTTGTTACACTGTGTCAGTGTCAGTGGTGCTGTGTGTTGTTACACTGTGTTAGTGTCAGTGGTGCTGTGTGTTGTTACACTGTGTCAGTGTCAGTGGTGCTGTGTGTTGTTACACTGTGTCAGTGTCAGTGGTGCTGTGTGTTGTTACACTGTGTCAGTGACAGTGGTGCTGTGTGTTGTTACACTGTGTTAGTGTCAGTGGTGCTGTGTGTTGTTACACTCAGTGTCAGTGGTGCTGTGTGTTGTTACACTTTGTCAGTGTCAGTGGTGCTGTGTGTTGTTACACTGTGTTAGTGTCAGTGGTGCTGTGTGTTGTTACACTGTGTTAGTGTCAGTGGTGCTGTATGTTGTTACACTTTGTCAGTGTCAGTGGTGCTGTGTGTTGTTACACTGTGTTAGTGTCAGTGGTGCTGTGTGTTGTTACACTTTGTCAGTGTCAGTGGTGCTGTGTGTTGTTACACTGTGTCAGTGTCAGTGGTGCTGTGTGTTGTTACACTGTGTCAGTGACAGTGGTGCTGTGTGATATCACACTGTGTCAGTGTCAGTGGTGCTGTGTGTTGTTACACTTTGTCAGTGTCACCAGCAGTAGTGCTGTGTGTGTGTTGTTGTTAGTGTCAGTGGTTGTGTGTGTGTGTTGTTAGTATCAGTGTCAGTGGTGTGTGTTGTTGCAAGTGTCAGTGTCACCAGCAGTGGTGCTGTGTGTGTGTTGTTGTCAGTGTCAGTGGTGTGTGTACAGGTGGTGGTGGTGACGGACTATGCAGAGGGAGAGCTGTTCACAATACTGGAGGACGATGGCAGCTTGCCTGAAGAACAAGTAGGGATCTTGTGTGTGTGTGCATGTGTGGGTGGGTGCATTTGCAAATGCATTTGTGAGTGTGTGTGTGTGTGTGTGTGTGTGATTATGTATGTGCAGTGTGTGTGTGTGTGTGTGTGTGTGTGTGCGCCTCTGTGTGTATGTGTGTGTGTGTGTGTGCCTGTGTGGGTTATTATTATTGATAGTCAAATGATATATTCTCTACAACACCAACAGGTCCCTGGACAGGTCAAGACCTGACCAGCACCATGCTTTGAATGCAGGTCAGGCATCTGTTCCCTTTTCTCTTAAAGAAAAAAAGAACAATATATCTCATGCAAATTTTGTGTGGCTTGCACGCAGTTAAAACCTCCTTGGAACTGAAACCAGGTGCTGACAATCGTAGCCCAGCTGGTGTTGACGCTGTACTACCTTTCCGTCCATTGGTGACCTTTAACCTTTAACCTTTACCACAGCCAGGTGCAGACGATCGTGGCCCAGCTGGTGTCTGCCTTGTTACACCTGCACTCCCATTGAGGACCTTTAAACTTTACCACCACCAGGTGAAGACTACTGCCACCAGCTTGTGTCAGCACTGTATTACCTGACCTACCACCAAGGACCTTGAACCTTAAACATCACCAGGTGCAGACGATTGTAGCCCTGCTGGTGCTGGCACTGTACTACCTGACCTCTCATTGATGATCTTTAACCTTTAACCTTTAACACCACCAGGTGCAGACGATAGCAGCCCAGCTGGTGTTGGCGATGTATTATCTGTTTGTCCATTGGTGACCTTTAACTTTCAACCCTTAACACCACCAGGTGCAGACAATCACAGCCCAGCTGGTGTCGCACTGTACTATCTGTCTGTCCATTGGTGACCTTTAACCTTCCACCTTTAACACCACCAGGTGCAGACGATCGCAGCCCAGCTGGTGTCAGCGCTGTACTACCTGCACTCGCACCGCATCCTGCACCGGGACATGAAGCCGCAGAACATTCTGCTGGGCAAGGGTGGCACCGTCAAGCTGTGTGACTTTGGCTTCGCTCGCGGCATGTCCACCAACACTCTGGTCCTCACCTCCATCAAGGTCAGGGTCCACATCGTCTGTCACATTGTTATCATCGTCTTCATTATCATCATCATCGTCGTCATCACCATCATCATCATCATCATGTCCACGAACACTCTGGTACTCTCCTCCATCATGTCTGTGTGTTTCAGGGGAAACTACTGTACATGAGTGTGTTTCAGGGGACACTACTGTACATGAGTGTGTTTCAGGGGACACTACTGTACATGTGTGTGTGTTTCAGGGGACACTACTGTACATGTATTTTTCAGGGGACACTACTGTACATGTGTGTGTGTTTCAGGGGACACTACTGTACATGAGTGTGTTTCAGGGGACACTACTGTACATGTGTGTATTTTTCAGGGGACACTACTGTACATGTGTGTGTGTTTCAGGGGACACTACCGTACATGTTTGTGTGTTTCAGGAGACACTACTGTGCATATGTGTGTTTCAGGAGACTCTACTGTACATGAGTGTGTTTCAGAGGACACTACTGTACATGAGTGTGTTTCAGAGGACACTACTGTACATGAGTGTGTTTCAGGAGACACTACTGTATATGAGTGTGTTTCAGGAGACACTACTGTACATGAGTGTGTTTCAGGAGACACTACTGTACATGTGCATGTGTTTCAGGAGATACTACTGTACATGTGTGTGTTTCAGGGGACACTACTGTACATGTTTGTGGGTTTCAGGGGACACTACTGAACATGTTTGTTTCAGGGGACACTACTGTACATCTGTGTGTGTTTCAGGGGACACCACTGTACATGTGTGTGTGTGTGTGAGGGGACACTACTGTAAAGGTGTGTTTCAGGGGACACTACTGTACATGTATGTTTGTGTTTCAGGGGACACCACTGTACATGTCTCCAGAACTGGTGGAAGAGAAGCCATATGACCACACAGCTGATCTGTGGTGAGTCACGAGACACTGTATGTTGGATACTGTTACTGGCTGTGTCACTTACTGGCTGTGTAACACTTTTTACTGGTGGCTGGACACTGTCTACTGAGTAACACTGTTTATTGGCTGTGTAACAAACTGCTGTGTAACACTGCTTACTGGCTGTGTAACACTGTTTACTGGTGGCTGGACACTGTCTGCTGAGTAACACTGTTTACTGGCTGTGTAACACAGTTTACTGGTTGCGTAACAAACTGCTGTGTAACACTGCTTACTGGCTGTGTGACACTGTTGAGTAACACTGTTTACTGGCTGTGTAACAAACTGCTGTGTAACACTGCTTACTGGCTGTGTGACACTGTCTGCTGAGTAACACTGTTTACTGGCTGTGTAACACAGTTTACTGGCTGTGTAACAAACTGCTGTGTAACACTGCTTACTGGCTGTGTGACACTGTCTGCTGAGTAACACTGTGTGTGTGTGTTTCAACAGGGCGATGGGGTGCATACTGTATGAGCTGTACGTAGGCACGCCCCCATTCTACACCAACAGCATCTTCCAGCTGGTGTCAATGATCATCAAGGACCCGGTGAAGTGGCCCAAGACCATGAGCTCGGTGTTCAAGGACTTCCTGCAGGGCCTGCTCAACAAGAACCCTCGCCAGCGGCTGTCCTGGCCGGACCTCCTCCACCACCCCTTCGTCGCCAGCAGTGTCAAAGGTCAGGGGTCAGGGTGGGAAAGGGACACGGGTCTGGAGGTAGGGAGGGAGAAGTGACAACTCACAACATCGTTGTTTCATGTGTGGCCCTGTTGTTCCTCTCTGTCCTTTTTTTCATGTGTGGCCCTGTTGTTCCTCTCTGTCCTTGTTGATCTACAGCCTCTGCAAACAGTACGCACATATCTGATGGAAGAAGAAAAAAAAAGTCTTGAAGAACAATCACGCATGCACACACACACACACACACACACACACACACACACACACACACACACACACACACACACACACGCACAGACACACACACACACAAACCATTCAAACACTACACATTACAAACACCAGAATAATTCACAGTGAATGGATTTCTTGTTACACACATGCAGAGACACACAACACACACACACACACACACACAGCACAGTGACAACACTGACTGCCCACAGTGGCGGAGGCGGACAGCCAGCTGGAGAGCCCCTTCACCCAGCCCCTGACAGCGTCCATGATGGTGCTGAAGGAGCAGCAGTCCAAGGAGAAGGCTCACCCCCCAGGCACCTCCAAGATCCTCGCCCGTGCCAGGCGCAAAGCTCTGGAAGATGAACCGGTGAGGGGAGGTGGGGTGTGGGTGTGTGTGTGTGGGTGGGTGGTGGATGTGAGGCCTGCGCCAGATGTAAAGTTCTGGAGGATGAACCGGTGAGGTGGGTGGAGGGTGTGTATGTGTGTGGGGGTGGGTGTGGGGGTGAGGCCTGCACTAAACGTAAAGCTCTGGAGGATGAACCGGTAATGGGGCTGCAGGGGATGTAAGTATGTGTGGGGTGGTGTCTATGGAATATTCTTTTTCAGGGCTTCTGTCACTTTCTGGCTTGTTTCCTGGCTTGGTTGTTGGGTCGCTGCACTGCTGAACACATCACCGGTTGCCTGCAGGTCTTGCAGTCATGGGACAGGGTCTGTCCACCCTGTGATGTCTGCCCACTTTTTCCACTGTCTGCTTCATCTTCTTATCCACTGCACTGTTCCCCGAAGGATGGTCTTCCAGAGCCTGTTAGATCTTCTCAAATGGGCATGCCATCTCATTTTTCGTTTTTTATGTCTTCATACCAACCAGCTGATCATTTTCCTGACTTCAGCATTTGTTTTGTGGTCCTTAAAGAAGATGCTAAGCAGTCATCAGTTGTTATTCATTCCAGGAAGATGTTGAAAACTGTAGGAGATAGAAGACAGCCTTGACAGACCCCCATCTGATGTGTGGAACCAGTTGGCAACGTTTCCATGAACAAGGACTGTGCTGATGTTTTGTGTAGGGCTGTTTTCAGGGCCGCTGACATCCCTAGATATGTGTCAGTGATGTTTTGTGTAGGGCTGTTTTCACTGACAACTCTATATAGGTATGTGTCAGTGATGTTTTGTGTAGGGCTGTTTTCACTGACAACCCTAGGTATGTGTCAGTGATGTTTTATGTAGGACTGTTCTGACAACTCTAGGTATGTGTCAATGATGTTTTATGTAGGACTGTTTTCACTGACAACCCTAGGTATGTGTCAGTGATGTTTTGTGTAGGGCTGTTTTCACTGACATCCCTAGATATGTGTCAGTGATGTTTTGTGTAGGGCTGTTTTCAGGGCCGCTGACATCCCTAGATATGTGTCAGTGATGTTTTGTGTAGGGCTGTTTTCAGGGCCGCTGACATCCCTAGATATGTGTCAGTGATGTTTTGTGTAGGGCTGTTTTCACTGACAACTCTATATAGGTATGTGTCAGTGATGTTTTGTGTAGGGCTGTTTTCACTGACAACCCTAGGTATGTGTCAGTGATGTTTTATGTAGGACTGTTCTGACAACTCTAGGTATGTGTCAGTGATGTTTTATGTAGGACTGTTTTCACTGACAACCCTAGGTATGTGTCAGTGATGTTTTGTGTAGGGCTGTTTTCACTGACATCACTAGATATGTGTCAGTGATGTTTCGTGTAGGGCTGTTTTCAGGGCCGCTGACATCCCTAGATATGTGTCAGTGATGTTTTGTGTAGGGCTGTTTTCAGGGCCGCTGACATCCCTAGATACGTGTCAGTGATGTTTTGTGTAGGGCTGTTTTCACTGACAACCCTAGGTATGTGTCAGTGATGTTTTGTGTAGGGCTGTTTTCACTGACAACTCTAGATATGTGTCAGTGATGTTTTGTGTAGGGCTGTTTTCACTGACAACCCTAGATAATGTGTCAGTGATGTTTTGTGTAGGGCTGTTTTCACTGCCAACTGTGTATGTCAGTGATGTTTTGTGTAGGGCTGTTTTCTCTGACAACTCTAGATAATGTGTCAGTGATGTTTTGTGTAGGACTGTTTTCTCTGACAACTCTAGATAATGTGTCAGTGATGTTTTGTGTAGGACTGTTTTCATCGACAACTCTAGATAATGTGTCAGTGATGTTTTGTGTAGGGCTGTTTTCACTGACAATTCTAGATTCGTGTCAGTGATGTTTTGTGTAGGGCTGTTTTCACTGACAACCCTAGGTGTGTGTCAGTGATGTTTTGTGTAGGACTGTTTTCTCTGACAACTCTAGATATGTGTCAGTGATGTTTTGTGTAGGGCTGTTTTCACAGACAGCCCTAGATATGTGTCAGTGATGTTTTGTGTAGGACTGTTTTCTCTGACAACTCTAGATAATGTGTCAGTGATTTTTTGTGTAGGACTGTTTTCATCGACAACTCTAGATAATGTGTCAGTGATGTTTTGTGTAGGGCTGTTTTCACTGACAATTCTAGATACGTGTCAGTGATGTTTTGTGTAGGGCTGTTTTCACTGACAACCCTAGGTGTGTGTCAGTGATGTTTTGTGTAGGGCTGTTTTCACTGACAGCTGTGTATGTCAGTGATGTTTTGTGTAGGACTGTTTTCACTGACAACCCTAGGTGTGTGTCAGTGATGTTTTGTGTAGGGCTGTTTTCACTGACAACCCTAGGTGTGTGTCAGTGATGTTTTGTGTAGGACTGTTTTCATTGACAATTCTAGATAATGTGTCAGTGATGTTTTGTGTAGGGCTGTTTTCACTGACAACCCTAGGTGTGTGTCAGTGATGTTTTGTGTAGGGCTGTTTTCACTGACAACCCTAGGTGTGTGTCAGTGATGTTTTGTGTAGGACTGTTTTCATTGACAATTCTAGATAATGTGTCAGTGATGTTTTGTGTAGGGCTGTTTTCACTGACAACCCTAGGTGTGTGTCAGTGATGTTTTGTGTAGGGCTGTTTTCACTGACAACCCTAGGTGTGTGTCAGTGATGTTTTGTGTAGGACTGTTTTCATTGACAATTCTAGATAATGTGTCAGTGATGTTTTGTGTAGGGCTGTTTTCACTGACAACCCTAGGTGTGTGTCAGTGATGTTTTGTGTAGGGCTGTTTTCACTGACAACCCTAGGTGTGTGTCAGTGATGTTTTGTGTAGGACTGTTTTCTCTGACAACTCTAGATAATGTGTCAGTGATGTTTTGTGTAGGACTGTTTTCATTGACAATTCTAGATAATGTGTCAGTGATGTTTTGTGTAGGGCTGTTTTCATTGACAATTCTAGATACGTGTCAGTGATGTTTTGTGTAGGGCTGTTTTCACTGACAACCCTAGGTGTGTGTCAGTGATGTTTTGTGTAGGGCTGTTTTCACTGACAACCCTAGGTGTGTGTCAGTGATGTTTTGTGTAGGGCTGTTTTCTCTGACAACTCTAGATAATGTGTCAGTGATGTTTTGTGTAGGACTGTTTTCATTGACAATTCTAGATAATGTGTCAGTGATGTTTTGTGTAGGGCTGTTTTCACTGACAATTCTAGATACGTGTCAGTGATGTTTTGTGTAGGGCTGTTTTCACTGACAACCCTAGGTGTGTGTCAGTGATGTTTTGTGTAGGGCTGTTTTCACTGACAACTCTAGATAATGTGTCAGTGATGTTTTGTGTAGGACTGTTTTCATTGACAACTCTAGATATATGTCAGTGATGTTTTGAACATTGAAAGGCTGGAATCATGTTCACTGAGCAGTCCTTGGGACTGGGGGTGAACACATGGAAACAGTGACAGTCCTCAATGGACGCTTCAGTCTGACTCCAGTGGAGAAAGCTGTGAAGAAGAGATTTACCTTTCGCCACTTGTAGGCCCAGAAAGCTTGACAATTGTGACAGTGTGGTGTGGTGTGTGTGGATGAGTCAGCATGCGTTGACACCTGGGAAGTGAAAGTGAAAGTGATGGTGTGTCCCCAGAAACCTTGATGATTGTGACAGTGTGGCGTGGTGTGTGTGGATGAGTCTGCCTGCTTTGACACCTGGGAAGTGAAAGTGAAAGTGATGGTGTGTCTTCAGAAAGCTGCCCCGCCCCCAGACAAGGCCCCACCCCCTGCTGAGCCCCGCCCCCAGGCCTGGGAGGGTGACCAGACGGACGGGGGAGGGGGTGAGGGCGAGGGGCCCACCACCACCACTCCCCCCTCCCACCTGGCGCCAGATGCTTGGGAGACAAGCAGCTTCAACAAGGTGAGGGCTGTGTGTGGGGGATGGAGGGTGGACAGGGGTCAGATTCTGTCTCTGGGAACCTGGGACATTTTCCTTTGGTTTTGTTGTTGGGAGTGTGCTTTTGATTTGTTGTACTTAGCTTTTTATTTATTGTTTTTTGCTTTTAAATTGTATAGTACTTATGGTTCTTTCTTTGTTTTTTTTGTTGTTTTTTTGATAAGTGTAGTTTGTAGGGCCTTTGGTTGTTATTTGTTTCTGTGTACTGTTCTTTTTTTTTTATATCAAGTATGTAGTCATTTGAAATGGAGTTGTTGTTTTTTTTGTAAGAGTGACATTTTAGTTTGTGTGTTGACGTTGTAATGGAGTATTTCTATTATGTGTGTGTGTGTTTGTAAGTGGTTTTGTTTTCAGTGGTTTTATGTTAATCATTGAACCTTGCACCCAAAGCATTAGACTGAAAAGAAGAGTGGTTGTATTGTTTTTGCTTCTGCACTGATCCCTAGGGCACAGTCATAATCACAGCACTGGCCTGTGCCATTATACTGTTTGTATGTTTTGAGGTGGAAATGATAATGGAGAGAGGGGGAAAAGGGGGTTGATTAGGAAAACTTTAGAACTAGAAATAAATGGTTTTGAGTTTTGATTTCATGCATGAACATAGAATAATTGTAAGGAAACAAAACTGATGCCAGTGGAAGGATTGAACGTAGAAAATGGTCTTTAACAGCGTTAGAAGTGGAGAGTAACCACGTGTCTTAGTTGAAATTACAAGGACGGTGACCCCTTTCATTTCCTGGTCCTGTCAACAGGAGTTAACTTCCCGTCCTGTTTTGTCACCTGAAATAATGTCTCTGTTCCCACGTGTGTGTGTGTGTGTGTGTGTGTGTGTGTGTGTGTGATTTAATGTCAGTACATTCCATTTGTCCTGTGTGTGTGTGTGTGTGTGTGTGTGTGTGTGTGTGTGCTTTGCTGTTGACACAGTCTATTTGTCATGTCTGTGAGTCTTGATGATAATGCCCTATGTTGTCAGTTTTTGTAACTTGTTCCCACATCGATGTTCAGTGTTAGCTCTGTGGACTCCTGTGCAAAGGAGGTAGAGTGCTTTGTAAATATCCACTATGTTGTTATTGTTGTTGTTAGTATTATTGTTATTGTTATTAGTAGTAGTAGTAGTAGTAGTAGTGTTGTTATGATGATTGTAGTGACTGGACAGCTATGTTTGGCACAAGAGCCTACAGGTGTTGTGTTTTGATTGGTACCACAGAGAATGGAAGGAGAACAGGTAACAGTATTTTCTGTTGGTCACTGTCATGTACTGGTGGTGGTCACTTGTCATGTAGCGGTCACTTGTCATGTACTGGTGTAGTGGTCACTTGTCATGTAGCGGTCACTTGTCATGTACCGGTGGTGGTCACTTGTCATGTAGCGGTTACTTGTCATGTAGTGGTCACTTGTCATGTACGGGTGTGTAGTGGTCACTTGTCATGTACTGGTGGTGGTCACTTGTCATGTAGCGGTCACTTGTCATGTACTGGTGGTGGTCACTTGTCATGTAGTGGTGTGTAGTGGTCACTTGTCATGTAGCGGTCACTTGTCATGTACTGGTGGTGGTCACTTGTCATGTAGCGGTCACTTGTCATGTAGTGGTGTGTAGTGGTCACTTGTCATGTACTGGTGTGTAGTGGTCACTTGTCATGTACTGGTGTGTAGTGGTCACTTGTCATGTACTGGTGGTGGTCACTTGTCATGTACTGGTGGTGGTCACTTGTCATGTAGCGGTCACTTGTCATGTATTGGTGTGTAGTGGTCACTTGTCATGTAGTGGTGTGTAGTGGTCACTTGTCATGTACTGGTGGTGGTCACTTGTCATGTACTGGTGTGTAGTGGTCACTTGTCATGTACTGGTGGTGGTCACTTGTCATGTACTGGTGTGGTGGTCACTTGTCATGTAGCGGTCACTTGTCATGTAGTGGTATGTAGTGGTCACTTGTCATGTACTGGTGGTGGTCACTTGTCATGTAGCGGTTACTTGTCATGTAGTGGTCACTTGTCATGTACGGGTGTGTAGTGGTCACTTGTCATGTACTGGTGGTGGTCACTTGTCATGTAGCGGTCACTTGTCATGTACTGGTGGTGGTCACTTGTCATGTAGTGGTGTGTAGTGGTCACTTGTCATGTAGCGGTCACTTGTCATGTACTGGTGGTGGTCACTTGTCATGTAGCGGTCACTTGTCATGTAGTGGTGTGTAGTGGTCACTTGTCATGTACTGGTGTGTAGTGGTCACTTGTCATGTAGCGGTCACTTGTCATGTAGCGGTCACTTGTCATGTAGTGGTGTGTAGTGGTCACTTGTCATGTACTGGTGGTGGTCACTTGTCATGTACTGGTGTGTAGTGGTCACTTGTCATGTACTGGTGGTGGTCACTTGTCATGTACTGGTGTGGTGGTCACTTGTCATGTAGCGGTCACTTGTCATGTAGTGGTATGTAGTGGTCACTTGTCATGTACTGGTGGTGGTCACTTGTCATGTAGCGGTTACTTGTCATGTAGTGGTCACTTGTCATGTACGGGTGTGTAGTGGTCACTTGTCATGTACTGGTGGTGGTCACTTGTCATGTAGCGGTCACTTGTCATGTACTGGTGGTGGTCACTTGTCATGTAGTGGTGTGTAGTGGTCACTTGTCATGTAGCGGTCACTTGTCATGTACTGGTGGTGGTCACTTGTCATGTAGCGGTCACTTGTCATGTAGTGGTGTGTAGTGGTCACTTGTCATGTACTGGTGTGTAGTGGTCACT
>JAAQRG010145368.1:0-11543 GCA_011634625.1 Babylonia areolata
GCTGTCACGGTCACACACACACACACACACACACACACGGTCCCGTTTATCGGCGTGAAGGGGTGTGGGGGTAGTCAAAGAGAAAGAGTTAGTAAATATTGGGTGCGGGCAGCCCCTGACAAGTAGCCCAAGGACGATAGTGTTAGCATGCCACTCCTCCCTAAAACAGTTTCCTCAAATTTTCCAGACCTTGACTTGTCCGAATCGACTCGAAAAACTGGTCAACCCATGTGACTGTCGTATGAATGACCTTCAACAAGACCCGCCCCCGTCCCGTCCAGCCAGGTAAACTTTCACTCTTTGATTCAGGGGCGCATTACGCGGTACGTAAGCTATCAGTTCCAGGACCGCACAGGTGCGTCTCGTGATGAACACTATCCAAATCACCATCACTACAATCACCATAACTCATTTCTGGAGCCGGCTGTCTAGTTTCAGTTTCAAGGAGGAGGTGATTCATATAAGCCAAACCACATCTGTTGTTTGAAGAATCATTTTTAACTCACTCAGTACAGCCAGTCCTCTCTTCTCCTCTACACAGACCCCTCGGATGTCCAGTGGGTGTCTGAATGACCCAACCTTTAGCTTCCGTCGTCAGAATTGTGGTATTCTTTGTCAACATTCACCTCTTCAGTATAAGAGCCTTCCGCTTGCAATATTTGGATGGTGGTAATTGGGGTGAAACGCTGTTAACGACGTCTCTTTTGCCGTTCGTATGGAGAGAGTTAAAAATCAAGATTAAGAAAAAGGCAGCGCATGCCTGACTTTCAGCGGAACAAACCCAATGAGCTGTGTGGGATGCACAACTGCAGACTGGGTGAATGAAATGTAGTCCTCTCAACTTCATTATACTCAATGAGAAATTTATACGTGATCTTGTTTTCTGCTCACAACACACACGCACACACACAGACACACACACACACACACACACACACACACACACACACATACACACACACACACACACACACACACACACACACACTTGGGAGACTCTATATAGACATGTTTCAGAATCTGAAGAGATTAAATGAAGTTGTGCTGAGATACGTAAGAATATTTCTTTCAGTTCAAAGAACAATTAACAGCCAAAACAGATAAAAAAAACAAAAACTAAAAAAACCCTAAGAACCGCTAAATTATATCAGAGAACAATCAAGAATAATAAACCAACAAATGCTAATGACATTTGTCCGATTTGTCCGCTTATGATATGTTTCCACGTGAACGCAAGGGAAGGGGTGGGGAGTGAGGGGGTGCGGGGGGGGGCGGGAGGGGGGGGAAGGGGATTTTGGCTTACACAAAACAACACTGGTCAGTATTGTTGCTGATGCACAATCTCTTGACTGGCTGCTGTTGCGGTACAGACATCGCTTCACGTGCAAAAAGCTGACTTCGGTAACACTGACAAACGCTGCTGTTATTGATGGCGAACTGTCCACTGGCCACCGTGACAGAGGAGCACCCAAGAAGAGATACAAAGACTCCTTGAAGAAAGCTCTCGGTGCCTGTCACATTGACCATCGCCAGTGGTCCGCAGTAGCCGCTGATCGAGAGACCTGGCGACGCACCATCCACCAAGCTGTCTCCTCCTTCGAAAACAACCGCAGGGCCAGCCTTGAGGACAAACGCAGAAGGAGGAAGAACCACGACGCTGCAGCCGCGAACCCAGACCAGACTTTCCCTTGCAGCCGCTGCGGCCGACTCTGCTTTTCCCGCATTGGCCTTGTCAGCCATGAGCGTGCCTGCATCAGACGTGGACAACGCCCTTCCTAGATCTTCGTCAGCGAAGCCAGGCCATGATGATGATTGCCTAAATTATATCACCTTGTTATATTGTCATTGTTTGTCCAAAGCCCCGCAGTCAGTTGATTCACTGACCTGTTGTTTACACCTCACCGAGCACAATGCAGCAAATAGTGTTCCGTGAACACCTCTGGCTCTGCGCTTTCAAAGTCCAAATTTTCTTTTTGCACTGATGATTCATTTTCTCATCCTCCCCCTTTCCCCCGCACACGCCTCTTTCTTTACTATATCTATTTATTTATTGGTCTTATTCTCACTTTTCTTTTGTTTGGAATTCATGCTACGATGTTGATTTACATACATTGCGCAACATGACTTGAAATAAGGCTTGCTCCAGTCGTTGTGCCGTCGAATTCATTGTGTTTTTGTCTGTGGCATTTTCAAATGAAATACTGTTCAGACCAACAACGGGTTTCCTTCTTGCTGGCTTATGGCTCTGCACAACAGGATCCACTATTTGTATTTGTATTCCTTTTTATCACAGCAGATTTCTCTCTGTGAAATTCGGGAGAGCGCGTCGCTATACTACAGCGCCACCCTTTTTTTTTTTTTTTTGTATTTTTTCCTGCGTCCTGTCTTATTGGTTTTTCCTTTCGAAGTGGATTTTTCTTCAGAATTTTGCCAGGAACAACCCCTTTGTTGCCGTTTGGTTTTTTTACGTGCGCTAAGTGCATGCTGCACACGGGACCTCGGTTTATCGTCTCATCCGAATGACTAGCGTCCAGACCACCACTCAAGGTCTAGTGGAGGGGGAGAAAATATCGGCGGCTGAGCCGTGATTCGAACCAGCGCGCTCAGATTCTCTCGCTTCCCAGGCGGACGCATTACCTCTAGGTCATCATTTCACTATGACATACACGCGTTCAAAACTTTGGGGGGTGGGGTGAGGAATAATGGAAGGGGGGGAGGAGAGGTTTAGAGGGAAGTGAAAGAGGGTCTGGGGGTGGAGGAGGGGCGGGGGGACCGGGGGTCTGGGGGGTGGGGGGGGCGGGTGCTGATTAGCGAGTAGGGTGAGAGACCCAGTAAAGATAATGACAACCTGTTACTGCTTTCGAGCAACAGATGATTGTGACAGTTTGTTCCTGCTTGTTAGTAACAGATGACCTTGGCTACTGATATATACTGAGAATAATACGTCTTCTGTGCATCTTCAACATAAAAAAAATTGAGCTGATGACACTTTTCCTTGTTCTTATATATGAATATTTGAGCAAGGGGAAGTCACAAACAGTTGGTGGATTAAAATAACAGACACACACAAAATGTCTAATGTATATCGGGAATATTTCGTATTCTAAATATCCAAGCGTAATTTGTACGAACGAGAATATGTATTTTTTGTCGCAGAAGAGCGTCTTTCAAATGATGTTTGACAAAAGTAAATAAAAAAAAGAAGTAAAAATAGAAACAAAAAATATAACCCACAGGATTTGTAAGAATTGATTTTATTTGCAACAATAAGGTTAATTCAGAAGTCGATACTTCCCTGGCATGATCTGAAATAACTTGAGTACCTGTTGAATATATGAACCACGACGTGAGTTCCAGTGACGATCGGCGTGACAGGGAATTCAGGAAAGATATAGTCAAGCACACACACACACACACACACACACACACACACACACACACACACACACACACACACACACCTCTCAAATCTTAAAGTCTCAAATCCCTGAACTGAAATCATCTTCAGTGTTGACGATCTTCAGCAGTCCATTGCTAATGTATGACTTTTTCAACTCCTTGTTAAATAGTCCTGTTGGTTCGCTGTTATAGTTGTTAGTTTTTCATTAGAAATATGTTATATTGTTATGTGTCTTTTGTGTTTTTTAGTTTTTTAAACAAAACTTAAATCAGTAATTTTCACACACACACGCACACACACACACACACACACATACACACACACACTTTCACTTACTCGTATGCGTACACAGTAATTCCCCCCCTCCCCTCCCCCTCCTCCCACTCGATTCTTTTTCCTTCCCTCGTCTAATATCACTTATAGTGAAAAGACGTTAAACTAAAGAACGAACGAACACACCTCTCTCTCTCTCTCTCTATCGATCTATCTATGTAAGATAGTCACGATACATGTTCAGAGCCGATGTGACTACGGCTAAAACAAAAACTCACTTTGTAGAAAGATTTTTTATTTTTTTTTTTTTTTTTTTTTACCTTCAAGTCAGAAACAACTGTCAGCACGTATTCAGCGCAGATCCACACATCGTGAGAAAACTTCCTAATGATCGTGGTAATGAGCAAAGTATAACCAACAGTGTTCGGGTGTAAAATGATCACCTGGAATGTGGAGCAACTCCATGTTGTCATGTCTGATATTATTGCGATACTTCAAGTCTTTGATGCTCAGACACACCCAGTCTGCACCGCTCGTAACAAGACGTGTTTTTCTTTAACACTTTTGCTGCTAAACATTTGTCAAATTAGACCAGAGTGACGTGTTCTTTTAACCCTTTTTGTTCCTAAACACTGGTGAAATTAGATCCGTGACGTGTTCTTTTAACCCTTTTGCTGCTAAACATTTGTGGAATTAGATCAGAGCGACGTGCTCTTTTAACCCTTTCGTTCCTAAACATTGGTGAAATTAGATCAGAGTGGTAAGGTTCTGAAATGCATTTGGTCCTTTTTTTTTCTTTTTTCTTTTTTTAATAATATATTTATCAATAGTGTAATTGACTTTCGTGGCTGAACAAAAAGTCAAAAAGAACAAAAAAAAAAAAAGGAATGAATCGCAACAGGAAGGAAGTCAAAACACAGAGTTGTGACTGACCACCTGTATCTGTAAACTCTGCCATATTATCTCAGTGAGGGGGCAGCCCTTCACTGTCGAGCATAATTATTGTCAGCAGAAGTCAAGACGTGAAAAGTATGAGCCATGCACTGATACTGCCAGTGGTATTTTTCTTCTCTTTTTCTTTAGTGTCTTAGTGTCTGTGTTGTGCAAAGTTCCATGCAGAATAGCCTGTATGTCCACGAAAAGTACGCTTCTTGCCCATGAATCACTTTCGACACAACAATGAAAGAGCAAGATAAGACTATGGTGTTCCATCACTTGAGAACCTGGCAACATTAAGCTTGCAGTCTCTTAAAGAATTCAGTCTAACTTTGGGGTCTCAGAATTTTCTTTCAGTCGGACTCCAGTCCTTTTTCTATTCTTTTTTTTTTTCTCTCCCTCAAATGTATTCTTTCATTCATTCACTTTCATACCAGAGATATTCTTGCTGTGTTTTCCGAGGTATTCAAAGCAATGTTTTCTGTGTTGGAATAAAAACAAGTACATAAATCAACACGTATTCTCTCTCTCTCTCTCTCTCTCTCTCTCTCTCTATATATATATATATATATATATATATCATAGAACGGTACTTTGAAAATCGGTGAAACAAAAATCGTGCTTTGCAATTTCTTTAAAGATGCGTTCTTCTTTGACAATCAGTGAAACGAATTTTTCATCTTCATTTTTGTACTTCTCCTTTTAATCATCGATAACTGAACTAAACATCTAAAATGTACTTTCTACATTTAATAGCTGATGTATCACATTGTTAGACTGCTCATGAATTTATCAATGCGTTTAAAGAAAGCAGCGTGCTTTATGAATATAAACTCTCCCAACTGACTCTTTTTAATCAACGGATTCAACTCTTGCTTGTTTGCATCGCGGTAAATATATGAAGTTTTAGGCTTGCTCATGCCCCCCCCCACCCTAAAAACAGAGAGACTTCATGTAAATAATACATATACATTTATATCAGTAGATGACCAACTCCATCTATCTTTTCTGTGCTTGAGATGTACACTAAAATTCACACACACACACACACACACACACACACACACACACACACACACACACACTGTACATATTTCCCCTTTTTATTCACCAAACTTATTTTGCCAGTTCAGTTTTCGAACTTGCAAATAATATACTTAAGAGATATATATATGTGACGCTTCTCTGTACCTGACGACCTTAATTGTGACACACTGACAATCTGGGTTGAAAAATTTCCGTGTTCGTCTAAGATATCAAAATAACACTTTCAGACACATTTCAATCAACGATCCTGTCTCAGCCCCGGCTCCTCCAGTTTCTCTGAACCGTATCAAAGCTCACAATAACAATTACAAAACGCCATGTAACACTAAAAAAAAAAAAAAAAGGGTGAGCGAACATCGTGAAATGGCACAGATAAAAAAACAAACAAACAAACAAACAAAACACACACACACACACACACACACACACACGCACACACACACACACACACACACACACACACAGAGTGAGACAAAAGACCCCAATATAGGGCAGACGAGAATCCATATAAACGTGCGGTAAACACATTAACATTTCACAAGCAAGAAGCCACAGATTAAAAGAAGCTGTCAAGGCTTGTCACTGTATTGAGTTGAACGGCTCCGCGGTTTACATGTAGGTATCTGCACTGACTGCCATTTCGCGCTGATGGGGAGGAAGGGGGTGAGGGGGGTGTGTGTGTGTGAGGGGAGGGGGGGGCGAGGAGGAAATCGGTTAGTTCAAGTTCATACGTTACCGAAGATGTCACAAGGATCACGTATAGCAGACGAGCGTCTGAATTCCGGGTACACACACACAGACACACAGACAACACACACAGACAACACACACAGACACAGACACACAGATAACACACACAGACAACACACACAAACACACAGACAACACACACAGACAACACACACAGACAAGAGAGACACACACAGACAAGACAGACACACACAGACAACACACACACAGACAACACACACACACACACACACACAGACAACACACACACACTCACACACAGACAAGAGAGACACACACAGACAAGACAGACACACACAGACAACACACACACACAGACAACACACACACAGACAACACACACACACACAGACAACACACACACAGACAACACATACACACACACACACACACAGACAACACACACACACTCACACACACACACACACACACACAGACAACACACACACACACACACACGCACGTACGCACACACACACACACACACACAGACACACACACACACACACGCACGCACGCACGCACGCACACACACACACACACACACACACACACACACACACACGACATCTACTTGTACAAGCGCACACACGTCCACTGAGATACACGCGCGCGCACACGCACGAAAGCGGGCAATACACACACAAATGCACGCACGCTTACATAACCGTGATTTCGGTAATGAAACACATATCATCAATATTTTCATCATCAGAGAGGGAGAGAAGACAGACAGCCACAGAGAGAGATAGACAGACAGACAGACAGACAGGCAGACAGGCAGACAGAGACTGATAAAGAGAGGGCTTATCGGCTCCTTTGTTAGCCAAGCTTGAATGGTGCAGAATTGGCTTAATTAGCTATTGAAAAACAACAATAACAAAAAAAACAACAAAAAAAACAAAACAAAAAAACAAAACAAAAAACAACCCAAAACACACACACACACAAACAAACAAACAAAAAAAACTGGCGACTTGAAAAAGAAAACGTTTTCTGCTTACTGCTTTTCACACCCTTCCAGTATTATGGGTTTTTTTCTTTCTCCAATCACTGACACTCACCCTCTCCATTTTAGATTTTGTATTTTATCTTTTCCACATTCTGCTCTCTCTCTCTCTCTCTCTCTCTCTCTCTCTCTCTCTCTCTCTCTCTCTCTCTCTCTCTCTGCAGAAAAGCATTCAAGAATTCAAAAAACATTACCATACACACCTTATGGACAAATATGTCAACAATCCTACTTAACTTGACTTTATCTTATTGAATACGCATATATAGTTTAATTGTATGTCTAACCGCTATCGCACTACTTAATGATATACAACCACAATCAGTGTCCTGAATACTTTTTTTTTGGGGGGGGGGAGGGGGGGGAGGCTTGGGAGGGGCTGTGTGTTTCTTTTTGTTGTTGTTGTTGTTGTTGTTGTTTTTGGAGGGGGGGGGGGTTGATCTTTTTCCTTCATGATATGATGTTTGTATCATGATTATGTAGATGTGCATGTTTGAATGTGAATGTGAATGTCATGTCTTTATTTCTTCATCTCTTTGCTACTTTGTGGATGTTTTGATTCATTTTCATTTTCCATTTGCCCTGAGGGCTGGATGAAAAAAAGCACATGTATGCTTATTCCACTTCCCTCAAAAAAAAACTTCGTTCGTTCGTTCGTTCGTTCGTTCCCTCTCTTCCTTTCTTAGTCCCCTCCCCCTTCCCCCCCCTCCCCTCCAACCTCAACCGCCCCCATTTTCATTCGAATATACAGAAATGTCGATTTCTAATTAATAATAACAATCATCATTATGATAGAAATGATAGTAATCCTAATAATAATAATAATAATATCATTTATTTTCAGTCTGATATCATCATCTTAGATGAACAGACTATAAATAAATAAACGAACGAACAGCTGGAAACTGCCTTGTTGTCACAGTTTATCTCAGTCATGTTCTTCCACAAACCACCTGCAGTTATCAAGGCCTGACTAAGCGCGTTGGGTTACGCTGCTGGTCAGGCATCTGCTTGGCAGATGTGGTGTAGCGTATATGGATTTGTCCGAACGCAGTGACGCCTCCTTGAGCTACTGAAACCGAAACCTGAGTGCCGAAAAGAGACCATGGTCTGCTGGGCGATCACTGACTGCCTGACAAAAAAATTTAATTTCCACGTTGTAGGTTTCGATCTCTACTCCCAGATCTTTACGCTCGGCTGCTGATGCCAGAGAGTTAACAAATCCTGGAAGAAACAACAACAGCAACAACAACAACAACAAAAATCCTCTTTCTCCTGTCCTAGCGCAGTGTTTGTATTTGTATTTGTATTTCTTTTTATCACAACAGATTTCTCTGGGTGAAATTCGGGCTGCTCTCACCAGGGAGAGCGCGTCGCTACACTACAGCGCCACCCATTTTTTTTTTTTTTTTTTTTTTCCTGCGTCCTGTTTTATTGGGTTTTTTCTATCAAAGTGGATTTTTCTACAGAATTTTGTCAGGAACAACCCTTTTGTTGTCGTGGGTTCTTTTACGTGCGCTAAGTGCATGCCAGCACACGGGACCTCGGTTTATCGTCTCATCTGAATGACTAGTGTCCAGACCACTCACTCAAGGTCTAGTGGAGGGGGAGAAAATATCCAGCGGCGGCTGAGCCTTGATTCGAACCAGCGCGATCAGATCGTTCTCTCGCTTCCTATGCGGACGCGTTACCTCTAGGCCACCACACGACATGCAGTAGTAATGGAAGTACGTGATGGAGCAAACTGCCCTTCTCAGCCCGCCACGCGCATTTCCCCTGTTTAGTTTTAACTCTCTCGATACGAACGGCGAAAGGGCCGTACTGAGAGAGTTAAAAGTCTTTTCAAAACAACACCTCTTCCGTTCTGCCTTCCATCTTTTTGACCACTGTACGTGCTTCGTGAACTTCTGCTGGTCGTGTGTGCACACGCTTCTTCGCGTATCTGATTGTGTAAGACTTGATGTACATATGTCTATATACGTACGTTTAACTCACTCAGTACGGCCAGTCCTCTCTTCTCCTCTACACAGACCCCTCGGATGTCCAGTGGGTGTCTGAATGACCCAACCTTTAGCTTCCGTCGTCAGAATTGTGGTATTCTTTGTCAACATTCACCTCTTCAGTATAAGAGCCTTCCACTAGCAATATTTGGATGGTGGTAATTGGGGTGAAACGCTGTTAACGTCGTCTCTTTCGCCGTTCGTATGGAGAGAGTTAAAAGTCTTTCAAAACAACACCTCTTCCGTTCTGCCTTCCATCTTTTGACTACTGTACGTGCCTCTTGGACTTTTGCCGGTCGTGTGTGCACACTGACGCTTCTTTGCATATCTGATTGTGTAAGACTTGATGTACATATGTCCATATATGTACGTTTAATGTTTTAGCGTCAACACCACGAGCTTCCTGTTTTGGAAGGTGTGGGCGTTAGTTTGTATTGGTATTATCATTGTTAGTGTCAAGAACGGACATTTGGTTTAATGGTCTGACTGTTAATGCCGACAACGTCATGGAAAAAAAAACACATAGTTTGTGGTTGACAGTTGTACCGACAAGGATTTTTTTCTTCGAACTATGAATACGAATAAACAAATAATCAATAAACAAATAAATGAATATATATATATACACATATGTAATTATATAGTTTGGACATTATATATATATATATGTATGTATATATATATATATAGAGAGAGAGAGAGAGAGAGAGAGAGAGAGAGATCATCATATATATATATATACATATATATCATCATGACCAAACTTTAAAAAAAAAAATTTCCTTTAAAGAAAGACATTTTGTGACCTGACGATTAGAAGAGACATTCTGCGATGAAGACAAGGAATAATACCTATTTTTTCATGACCAAGTCATTTTGCTCTTGAGGAACGACACGTGTGATACTTGTTCTATGGCCTAACTCATATGCCGTACTCAAGGAAAGACTGATACAGACTTTTATACAAATATATATGTATTAGATTGACCGTTTTGTCGACCGTTGACAGGCTCTTTTACCGCCGTACACAATTAAACACACTGTTTTGCCGAAGCAGACAATTAAAGACACTGTTTTGCCGAAGCAGGCCATTAAAGACACTGTTTTGCCGACGTCGTAGACAACTAAAGACGCTGTTTTGCCGACGTCGTAGACAACTAAAGACGCTGTTTTGCCGACGTCGTAGACAACTAAAGATGCTGTTTTGCCGACGTCGTAGACAACTAAAGACACTGTTTTGCCGACGTCGTGGACAACTAAAGACGCTGTTTTGCCGACGTCGTAGACAACTAAAGACGCTGTTTTGCCGACGTCGTAGACAACTAAAGACGCTGTTTTGCCGACGTCGTAGACAACTAAAGACGCTGTTTTGTCGACGTCGTAGACAACTAAAGACGCTGTTTTGCCGACGTCGTAGACAACTAAAGACACTGTTTTGCCGACGTCGTGGACAACTAAAGACGCTGTTTTGCCGACGTCGTAGACAACTAAAGACACTGTTTTGCTGATGGAGACAACTAGAGACACCCTTTTTTTGCCCAAGCAGATAATTTACAGTGCCGTTATGCCCTGGTAGACAAAGAAAGACTGTTTTGCTGAAGTAGACAATTAGAGAATGTCGACGCAATTAAAGATTCTGTTTTGCTAACGCAGACGAGTAATGACACTGTTTTTGCTGACGTAGTCAATTACAGACACTGTTTTGCTGACGTAGCCAATTAAAGACACTGTTTTGCTGACGTACACAAGCAAAGACACTGTTTTGCTGACGTGGTCAATTAAAGACACTGTTTTGCTGACGTAGCCAATTAAAGACACTGTTTTGCTGACGTAGCCAATTAAAGACACTGTTTTGCTGACGTAGCCAATTAAAGACACTGTTTTGCTGACGTACTCAAGCAAAGACATTGTTTTGCTGACGTAGACATGCAAAGACACTGTTTCATACAGACAAGCAAAGACATTGTCTTGCTGACGTAGACATGCAAAGACACTGTTTCATACAGAGAAGCAAAGACACTGTTTCATACAGACAAGCAAAGACATTGTCTTGCTGACGTAGACATGCAAAGACACTGTTTCATACAGACAAGCAAAGACACTGTTTCATACAGACAAGCAAAGACAT
>JAAQRG010145393.1:0-11558 GCA_011634625.1 Babylonia areolata
GAGCTGGTATTTCATGACCAACATCACAGAAGAGCTGGTATTTCATGACCAACATCACAGAAGAGCTGGTATATCATGACCAACATCACAGAAGTGCTGCTATATCTTAACCAACATCACAGAGGAGCTGGTATTTCATAACCAACATCACAGAAGAACTGGTATATCATGACCAACATCACAGAAGAGCTGGTATATCATGACCAACATCACAGAAGAGCTGGAGCTGGTATTTCATGACCAACATCACAGAAGAGCTGGTATATCATAAGAAACATCACAGAAGAGTCTGGTTGACGATGCGTGGCCTGTTAGTGAGCCAATAGATGTTGACATTGACATCTTCTTATGAAAAATGTGTTCTTGGATTTTGATGGTACGAATAGAGCTGGGCTGTGTAAAGGGGTGATAAAGTGAACGTGTGGGTGTCAAGTCATGACAAGGAAACATCGCTGTTCCGACTTGATTGGATTCACCTTGACCTCGTTCCGAGGTCATGAGGCTGAATGATGTGCGTGCACTTGTCGCCTTGATGCTGATCCAGCCTGACACAGAGACGCAGCACATTAGCCCTGGAATATTGGGGTGACCAAGTTAATCAGCCAATGTTTTCCGTCAACAGTTTGTGGAGGTTGAGGGGGAGGATTGTAGAGGGGTGGGGGAGGGGGATGTTGAACGTTATCTCTTGGTTGCCAACGGAACTGGACGAATATCATTAAAACATACAGTTTCTGTTACCTTGTCTTCGTGACGATGAGAACATGGAATTGCCTCTCTTGACGGGAAATAAAGATGCACTGACTAAACCAGTTGCAACTTTCGCTTATGTGTTTGTCAGTGCTGATGTGATTTGAACACCTTTCTAGACCATCAGTGCAGGAAAGGGTTGCACACATCTGGTCTGTATCACCCGTCGCTTATTCTTGTGTTCGTTTCCGCATCGTCCCTGGGCCACACTTGTGCGGTTTGGACAGGGCATAGAAGAGGACGTGACATCAAAGATGAAGTGTACCAGGTTCATTTTGGTTGTTCCACAGTTCAAATCATGTTCCAAAACATACATGCCAAGCCAGTTCGACTTATTTCACATTAATTAAAATTTCACTTTATACGTGTGGCAGAAAGATAAGGCGTTAATGTGTTAACAGAAAGTATGATTCGTTTGTGGTGTTCACACCGGAGGAAAGTGACGTGTACTGTGACGAAAGAATGTAAACATAAGGCATTGCTTCCGCTTAACGGTGTATTTGACACGATGTATTGAAACTACATTTCAGCTCTGTATTGAACAGGATACAAACACAAATAACCAGAAAATAGTTATCTATTGTCATACACACACACACACACACGCGCGCGCGCGCGCGTACGCACGCACGCATGCACGCACCCCCTCCGTCCCCACAACAGACACACACACACACAAGCATGCATGCATGCACACGTCGTCTTTCTTACATGTTTAATCTTGGCTGAGCAGTTTAGGATGGCACGATAATGTAAAAACTGACATAACTGCATATTTTTTTGTTATGTAAAAACTGACAAAATTGTATATTTCGTTTGTCACTGGCTGATAAAAAAAATCAACGATTTGTGGGGAATTGAATCAGTTTAACAAAACGTGGCAACCACATATTTGATTTCTTAAGAAAAAGCGTAGCTCGAGAAATTAAAGAAAGGTGAAAAGAAAGAATTAAAGACAAGGCTATACTTTTGGACCTTCCTCTGAGAACTATAAAAACAGTTTTAAAAAACGCTCATAAATGGATGCATATTAGATTCTGAAACAAAAACACTTGTTTACACTTCAAAGATCATTTGTAGGGCAACAATAAAAACAACGACGACGACGACATCACCATCAAAAGCTAACGGTTTATAATTGGATTGTGTGCTTCGCGAATAAGCGGTTTGCATTCTAGCCTACGGTTATTCTTTTCCTGTTTAATTATTCATCGATTCCGAAGTAGGTGAACAAAACAGCGTTCCATAAAGTGCACGCCTTTGGGAGTCTGTGTGTCTTTGTGACTGCCCTTGTCTGGGCAGGGATGTAATGGCCGGGGAGGTGGGAAGAGCAAGAAATTCACGGCCTCTCCCTAATGCAAACAACAGAATATTTTCCCTGATCAACCAGTGTAATGGTCGGTGGGAGCAAGCAGACCTGGAGCCAGTGATGTTGGTGATACGATCGTGATGTTTTTCTGGTCGACGTGTGGGAACTGAGTCACACAGGAAAAGGGCTGGAAGTGTGCTTGATGACTGGTGTCGGTGGTTTGAGAGTCGGGGCTGGGGACATTAATTAGGGGACAGGGGGAGATGTCACAAAGTACACAACGAGTCAGGTCCCCATATTATGGGTAACAGACACACCAGTTTGATTTTACACACACACACACACACACACACACACACACACTGATATAGAAAGAGAGAGAGAGAGGATCACACACTCTCAACATACTCAGCACGTGCTGTTTTCAGGGATCCATATCACTAGCAGCGCACTCTTTGTTGTGGCATCACTGATTCCAACTACCCACTAGGGACGCCCAGCAAAGGCTTCACACCGTGCTGATCTCAAAATCCTCCCTTTTCTCTTCCACTGTACTCGTGTGCGGTGTTGAATTTCAGCTGATTTGCCTGATAATGGTCCCTGTTTGAAGATGAACGATACTGAAATAGAGGTAGGAGATAAGATTAGAGTCATGTGTAAGAATGGCATGAAAGGTCGAATCTGATGTGATTAGTATTGTTGCTCCAGCCAGCCCTTGCCTCCAGTTCTCTCCCCATGTTAATCGTGTTGGTTGATGTAAGGTGATCGGAGTTTAATTCATGATAGTGTATCAAAACCGTATATGGTCCATAGCGGTTTGAGTTCAGTTTATAATAGTTACTCAAAGTTAATCACAACTGTACAAGATGAGAGAGAACGACTTTGGACTCCCTGACATATCTACACCTCAATCTGTTGTCTGTCGTCATCGGTGTTGGTCACTCTGTCTTTTCTTTCCTTGATTAAACGTCTATTCACCCTGGGGTCTATTGCTCGTGCCGTGTGTGTGTGTGTGTGTGTGTGTGTGTGTGTGTGTGTGTGTGTGTGTGTGTGTGTGTGTGTTCCCATTTGTAATTACCTGAGCTGAGGGATCGTTTATGAAGAGAGAGAATAAAATTGGGCTACAAGCATCACCCTGTCTAACCCCTACTGGACAGTTGATAAATTCAGTCAGTTTGGCACCACAACGAACTCTAGCTCTTACTACATTATACATACTTTTTATATAATTATAAAGTTTACCTCTGATACCTTTCCTTAGTAAAACAGGCCATAAAAGATGTCGGTTAATAGAGTCAAACGCCTTTTCAAAATCAATGAAAGCGACATACAATTTATGATTAAAGGGGAACTGTTTCCGAACAAGTGAAAGCAACGTGAACATGTGGTCTACTGTAGAATATCCTTTTTTAAATCCGGCTTGATGATCACCAGTGATATCATTTTCGTCAACCCATTTCTGTAATCTTTTATTGATAGTTATTCCATACGATTTACCACTTATATCATCTAAAGAAATACCTCTATAATCATTAGGATTATTTACATCACCTTTCTTGTAAATGGGCAAAATAATAAATTCTATCCAGTTATTAGGGTATACACCATTATCAAACAGTTTATTAAACAGCTTAACGAAAAAAAGACTACTTGATCAGAAGAATTTTTATACAGTTCACTGACAATTCCATCAGGACCAGCTGCCTTACCATTTTTAAGTTTTCTTAATGCCAGTAGTACCTCTTCATTAGAAATTGGCCGATTCATGTAAAGATCTGCTTCATCATCAATCATAGCATCATCATCATAAGTAACTTCATTTTGCTCGTTATCAAAATTCGATTGTAACAATGACTGAAAATGTTGAAACCATATGTCACAATCAATAGTATGTCTAGGCTGTTTTCTTTTCTGCGAAACTCTATTAATATTATTCCAGAATTCCTTTTGGCTACGTATAGATGTTACAAGCTTATCCATTAAAGATTTATTGAAGTCCTTCTCTTTTCTCTTTTAATGTTTATACTCTCGTCTTGCGATTTTATCTTCCACTTTTAATGTTCGTCGACCAATCTGTAATAACCTTCTTACCTCCCTTTTACTCACAGCACACTCATGGTCAAACCAGTCATCACGTACATTGTTGTTATTGACACGCACACATCTTTTCATACACTCCGCACTTTTCTTCATACATTCATTCAACAATGTTAGTGCATCTATCACATCAACATCTATTAAATTTATTGCATTGTCAATTTTTGTACTAATCTGCTCATTACTTAAAGTATCACGAAACAGCTGCGAATATTCTTCATTCCATATGATTTTTTCAATGACAATGTCCTGTTTTTGTTCAGCTGCATCAAAATTCTTACCTTTAGGGAAAACAACGTGAAGTGTTACAGGCAGGTGGTCAGAGAGAGAGAGAGATAACGATAACGATTTTTTTATTCAGATAAAGGCCAAAGCCCCTTACTGAAGGGGGTGACATTAAAGAACGATAAATAAGATTTTACATGACACACTATGCATCTTCAACACAAACCAACCAAAAAATATCTAACACAGATGTTCAACAACATTCACGTCGTAACAATTCTCAATCTCTTCAATGCCTCATATATATATATAAATGGCCAAGTTACACAGAGTAGACTCATGTCTTGACGACATGAGCAAATTAAATCTAAAGTTAGATGGATCTTTATAATACTTTGGATGGATTAGTTTTTGTCTGAGGTCACTCAAGGCAGGGCAACATAACACAAAATGTATCTCGTCTTCCTTACCCAGATTACATTAACGACAAGTAAACACCGATTCCCTTAAAATTACGTATCTAAAACAATGAGTAGCAATATCAGAAACACCAAATCTAAATTTTGTCAATGCACATTTTATAAATCTGTTCAATACCAACTCAGTGTATGGTCCGATGACATGCGATGTCTTGAAGAGTTTAAACTGTGCAAATCTATCACTGTTATGTATATGATCATGCCAGTCTTGCCACCTGCAATCAATATTTCGTTGCCTAAAGCACTTTAAAAAACCGGCAGTATCTTCAACCCCCTGATTGTCCCACACAAATGCAAAACCATAAGAATTCAAACACTGTCTAACACTCGTTGCCCACGTCTTTTTGCCATTATTATCAAAGGAATATAACATATTATAAGCTTTAAATGGAAATCTGTTTTCATCCGTTCTAGTCAATTTCAGCCAATATTTGATACATTTAATATATGAATTCAAATAAATTGGATATCCCTCCAGATCACCATAAACAAGATCATTTGGAGTTCGACTGTCTACATTGAGAAACCGTTTCATTGCAAATAAATGCGTTTTTTCTGTTGCTACATTATTTTCCTGTCCCCAAATTTCTGCTCCATACTGCAATATTGGCTGAACTTGAGAATCAAACAACCTACCAAATACACTAAAGTAGCTACAATCTATTTTATACAAAATATGAAGTATTACAATAACTGCTTTCTTTGCTTTGTTAGCTATATCATGACATGCGAAATTGAAATCTAGTTGAAAAATAAATTCCAAGATACTTATATGCATTGACAACATCAATTCTTTCATTACCATACGACCATCTTTCATTTCTTGCCAAATACCCTCCCTTGCGAAAAACAACAATACTCGTTTTGTCCATGTTTACTTTTAAGTGCGAATTACTGGCAGCAGTATATAAATTGTTCAATTGTCGCTGTAAACCAACTGTTGTTATCGATAACAAAATCATATCGTCAGCAAACAGTAGAACAAATAATTCAATCAAATCAAAAGTAACGCAGTGCTGACTATTCTGCATAATTTCTAAAGCAAGTTCATTGATAAAAAGTGAAAACAAAACAGGGCTACAAAGATCCCCTTGTATAACCCCACGAATACAGTTCACACACTCCAATAGTTTTGCCCCTGATCTCACTCTTGCTTTCACTTCTTCATACATACTTTTCACACAACGACACAACTTTCCACTAATACCATTTTTCAACAACACAGGCCATAAAAGTTTTCTAGAGACAGAATCAAAAGCTTTTTTTCAAAATCCACAAAAGCAATATAAAATTTTCTGTTATTTGCAAATTGTTTCTGTACTGCTGCCATTAAAGTAAATATATGGTCAATTGTTGAATAGCCTTTTTAAAATCCTGCTTGATATTCTTCAATTATATCATTCTGAGTTATCCATTCTTGCAATCTGTTATTAATGATGGAACTGTATAATTTGCTACTTATATCACATAGAAATGCCTCTATAATTATTTACATTATTAATGTCACCTTTCTTAAATAATGGCAGGATTATAGATTCTGTCCAATTGTTTGGGTAAATACCACTATGAAACAAAAAATTAAACATTTTCACCAGAAAATCAACAGTCACTTCTCCTGAATGTTTAAAAAAATCACCAATCAGTCCATCTAGACCAGCAGATTTGCCATTTTTCAATTTTCTAATAGCAAACAGTACTTCTTCTTGAGATATAGGCCTATCTTATGTAAAGTTATCATTGTCATTATCTACACACATGTCTGCAGCTACTGCCTCCTCCTCCTCATAGTCATTTTCAAACACATCTTTAAAATGTTGGAACCACTCTTGGGTAGAAATATCACTTACAGGTTGTACTTTCTTTTTTGTTATCTTGTGTACTGTGTCCCAAAATTCCTTTTGACTTTTAACAAAATGCAGAAGGTTATTTACTAATGAGGTATTATATTCTTTCTTTTTTCTCTTATTTAAGTTTTTATATTCACGTCTAGCAATACAAAACAAAACACGGTCGCCTTTATCTAATGTTTTTCTACATTTCCTCAATAATCTACGTACCCTGCATTTCTCTATTTTACATTCAAGGAGGCTTATGCCCGTTCTCCAATCGTATTTACGATACTTTTTCCGTACGTACCGATAAGACCAGGAACACAAAGGAAATAACGAAGATAATAAAAACTCATCTCTTACCTAAACCGATTGAATCTGATTTATGAGATACTACAGTTCCTTTTTATGAGTGCAGTTTTTTTGGGTTTTTTTTTTTTCTTTTCTTTTCTTTTTTTTCTTTTTTTTCAGACTTTTTGCATTACCTTTTTCCGACTATCAGCCTGGTCAGTGTCAATATATTTCGACCTGCATAAGAACGTGTTAGCAAAATTCTTGAAGAATTCGATATAATTTTTTTTTTTTAATTTTTTTTTTTAACTATGATCGTGATTAAACAAAAACTATGTTGATGTTTTTTTGTTTGTTTAATCATGGTCTCAGGAGTTTAGAAGTCAAACGTGAATGGCGGATTTCCGGTCGGATGAATGAAAAAAAAACAAACCCCAAAAAGAAACGGATGGAACATTCAACACATTTTTTCAGGTCATATTCAAGTGATAAAAATACAAAACCAAGACACAAAGACCCTTGTATTTCAACAACACAACGGTACAGTCAATGACACTGATCAACACAGCACTTAACTCTTTGACCAGATCGCCTTGAAACCTCCAGCCGTTCTGCTCTCTTTGTGCACTGGCTTTAGAGAAGGAAGATGAACGGGTGTGGAGGTGATGGTGAGTGAGGGGGGTAGGGGGGATGGATTGTTAACCACAGGCAGCCAGCTTACGGCACAGAGAGCCACAGGGAACAGACGAATGAAATATTGACAGGTACACACACACACACCACACACACACCACACACACACACACACATATGCACGCACGCACATGCACACACGCACGCTCGCATGCACGCACACACGCACACACACACAGACACACACACACACGCACGCACATGCACCCGCACACACGCACGCACGCATGTACGCACACACGCACACACACACACACACACACACACACACACACATAATGTTCCTGAGAGAGGAGGAGGGGGGTGGAGAAAGAGAGAGGAGGAGTGAGAGAGCGGGAGAGAGAACGGGGGGTGGAAAGAGAGAGAGAGAGAAATAGAGAGAGAGGCGGAGGGATGGAAAGAGAGAAAAAGAGAGAGAGAGAGGACATGAGGGGAAGGCAAAAGAAGTTTTTCTTTCAATGGGAAGAGGAAGAAAAAAAAGATGGTAAATTGCTGTTAAAAGTCTTCAATCGATTTAACATGAAAGAGACATTGCTGGCGATGAAGAGAACTGTGAAATAACGCCAGCCTGAGCGAAGCCACCTAAACCACAAATGTCCCCATCCTCCTCACTGTCCCTTTGATGTTGTCCCACCCTCCCTCTTTTGTTCGCCGTTCTATGAAGAAGAAGAAGAAGAAAGTGATGTATATACATTAACAGAGAGAGGAGGAGAGACTAGGTGAAGGGTGGAGGGGGATGCCAGAGACAAAGAGATGAACAAAGAACGGCAAGGTCTAAGAGATGAAAAAGTATAAAAAGAAAACCCGCAGTTTTAAAAAGTCTCCAGCCGACTTAAGATCAAAGCGACACTCCCTGTCATAACAGTAAAACTGGACGGCCACCCATCTTAAGAAAGCCGCTTAAGCCCCAAAGAAATGATCCCCTTCAATGTGCAGATCCCACCCTCATTTCAACACCCGACATCCCATATCATTTCCCATTCACCAGCCCCCGGTTATCATCCTTGACGAGGAGAGGGAGAAGGACGGCGACGACATTGATAACGACTACGACGACGACGATGACGAAGAAGAAGAAGAAGAAGAAGAAGAAGAAAGAGATAAACAAGGCAAAGAGAGGCAGAGACAGGTAGACACAGAGACAGACAGACAGAGAGATATTTCAATGAGAGCAAAAACTAAAACAACGATGGCGACGCCGACAACAACAACAACAGCACCACCAGCACCAACATGATCAGGAACATTATCATCAGAACAAAAACAACAAGAACGAGAACAAGAAGAAGAACAAAGACGGCATAGAGAAACGACAAGAACAAGAACAAAGAGGGCAAAGAGAAACGACAAGAAGAAGAAGAAGAACAAAGAGGGCATAGAGAAACGACAAGAACAAGAAGAAGAACAAAGAGGGCAAAGAGAAACGACAAGAACGAGAACCAGAAGAAGAACAAAGAGGGCATAGAGAAACGACAAGAACGAGAACAAGAAGAAGAACAAAGAGGGCATAGAGAAACGACAAGAACAAGAAGAAGAACAAAGAGGGCAATGGGAAACAACAAGAAGAAGAAGAAGAACAAAGAGGGCATAGAGAAACGACAAGAAGAAGAAGAAGAAGAAGAAAGAGGGCATAGAGAAACGACAAGAACGAGAACAAGAAGAAGAACAAAGAGGGCAAAGAGAAACGACAAGAACAAGAAGAAGAAGAACAACAAAGAGGGCAAAGAGAAACAACAAGAACGAGAACAAGAACAAAGAGGGCAAAGAGAAACGACAAGAACGAGAACAAGAAGAAGAACAAAGAGGGCATAGAGAAACGACAAGAACAAGAAGAAGAACAAAGAGGGCATAGAGAAACAAGAACAATAATAAGAAGAAGAACAAAGACGGAAAAGAGAAACGACAAGAACAAGAAGAAGAACATAGAGGGCAAAGAGAAACGACAAGAACAAGAAGAAGAAGAAGAACAAAGAGGGCATAGAGAAACGACAAGAACGAGAACAAGAAGAAGAACAAAGAGGGCATAGAGAAACGACAAGAACAAGAAGAAGAACAAAGAGGGCAAAGAGAAACGACCAGAACAAGAACAAAGAGGGGAAAGAGAAACGACAAGAACGAGAACAAGAAGAAGAACAAAGAGGGCATAGAGAAACAACAAGAACAAGAAGAAGAAGAACAACAACAAAGAGGGCAAAGAGAAACAAGAACAAGAACAATAAGAAGAACAAAGAGGGCATAGAGAAACGACAAGTACAAGAAGAAGAAGAAGAACAGAGAGGGCAAAGAGAAACGACAAGAACGAGAACAGCAACGATTGGAAACACGGCATCATTTGGATGATCATTCCCTGAATATTTCAGGTATAGAAAGCAAATTTCTCTCTCATGTTTTTGTGTTCATACACCCGTTCATTAGATTCTGAGGCCTACCTAAACATTCATTTATTCATTCTTTCATTCATCAATCTATCTTTCTGACTGTCTGTCTCTCTCCCTTTTCTATCTCCCTCCCTCCCTCCTCTCTCTCTCTCTCTCTCTCTCATGAGGTTTCCTGTATAAATTAAGTTTGTAGCTCAAATTTTGTGTGTTTGATAAAGACGTTTCTTGCTACATATATGACTTCAGCTAAACATTTCACCCATTGATTACGTAAATCTGAAACAAACACTGGGATTCTGAAGTAGAGTTGTTGTTTTTCCCGTTGTTAGGACGAAACTATCAATGGTTTTCGGAAACCGCTTTAAAATTTGTGTTTAATGTCTGACTTGGTGATGATGAATGGCATTGTGAAGGAGTCGACATGACGCGTCTCCGTTCGTCTCACTTGGTGGAAGTAGTGTAACTGTCTAAGAAATGTTATTGTCTCTGAAGAACTACGTGTTTATTGTGCTGGAAAATCAGGGAAGGACAGAGGGCAAACTGGAGACATGAACACTCAGATGAACGGAAGTTGTACAGAAAGGAAAGGACGAGGAGTCAAACAGGTTTAAAGAATGCATGAAACGAGTGAAAAATGCTCAGCATATTCATGGTGACACTATTTTTTTTCTCTGATCCCATCCATCCATTCCACAATTTCTGCATTCATGCATTGATATCTTTCTTGTGTGGTCGTTATACAGAGTTACCCGTCAATGGGCAGGAAATCAGAAAAAAAAAGTTATGGAGGCACCACGCAGCACACAATACGGGCAATGACTTTTCCCAAGACACTACGAACCCACACATGGTGACACCTTTATGCACGCAGGGTTATTTCTATGTATTATTTTTTTCTTCGTTCATGGGCTGCAACTCCCACGTTCACTCGTATGCGCACGAGTTGGACCCTACATTCATGACCGTTTTTACCCCGCCATGTAGGCAACCATACTCCGTTTTCGGGGGTGTGCATGTTCTTGTTTCCATAATCCACCGACCGCTGACATGGAGTTCAGAATCTTTAACGTGCGTATTTGATCTTCTGCTTGCGAATACACACGAAGGGGGCTGAGGCACAAGCAGGTCTGCACACATGCTGACCTGGGAGATTGGAAAAATCTCCTCCCTTTGCCCACCAGGCGCCATTACCGAGATTCGAACTCGGGACCCTCAGATTGAAAGTCCAACGCTTTATCCACTCGACTATTGCGTCCCGTACACAGGGTTATGAAATGCTTTTTCAGAAACAGGAAACTGGAACTGGGTATATGATATCAGGAAACTGTGGACTGGGTGTATGATATCAGGGAACTGTGGACTGGGTGTATGGTGTATGATATCAGGAAACTGTGGACTGGGTGTATGGTGTATGATATCAGGAAACTGTGAACTGTGTGTATGATATCAGGGAACTTTGAACTGGGTGTATGGTGTATGATATCAGGAAACTGTGGACTGGGTATATGAT
>JAAQRG010145408.1:0-11581 GCA_011634625.1 Babylonia areolata
CTGCGTAGCTGTCGAACGCAAAGAAGAAGAGAAGAAGAAGAGGAGAGCCCACATAGTGCACACAGCTCTGGGTAGGACTAGGAGTTGGCCACGGGGCCGGAAAAAAACAACAACCCCCTGCCTCTAATGGGGATGGACCTTGCGTCCTCCCAGTCGTCAGTCTGTGACACGAACCACTTTGCCGTGGTGGCTGGTTCCTTCTTCTTCTTCTTCTTCTGCGTTCACTCGTATGCACGTGAGTGGGCTTTTACGTGTATGACCGTTTTTACCCTGCCATGTAGGTAGCCATACTCCGTTTTCAGGGGTGTGCATGCTGGGTATGTTCTTGTTTCCATAACCCACCGAACGCTGACATGGATTACAGGATCTTTAACTCACTCAGTACGGCCAGTCCTCTCTTCTCCTCTACACAGACCCTTCGCATGTCCAGTGGGTGTCTGAATGACCCAACCTTTAGCTTCCGTCGTCAGAATTGTGGTATTCTTTGTCAACATTCACCTCTTCAGTATAAGAGCTTTCCGCTTGCAATATTTTGATGATGGTAACTGGGGTGAAACGCTGTTAACGTCGTCTCTTTCGCCGTTCGTATGGAGAGAGTTAACGTGCGTATTTGATCTTCTGCTTGCATATACACACAAAGGGGGTTCAGGCACTAGCAGGTCTGCACATATGTTGACCACTTTAACCACTCGGCTATTGCTGGTTCCTTCAGGTGTTCTTTGTGCTGATAGCTACGCGAAGTAAATGTTACACTGTGTGTTGCAATAGCTATGTGAAGCAAATGTTGCTCTGTGTGTTGCAATAGCTATGTGAAGTAAAAGTTACACTGTGTGTTGGAGTAGTAGCTCTGTGAAGTAAATGTTACGCTGTGTGTTGCAGTAGCTATGTGAAGCAAATGTTACGCTGTGTGTTGCAGTAGCTATGTGAAGTAAATGTTACACTGTGTGTTGCAGTAGCTATGTGAAGTAAATGTTACGCTGTGTGTTGCAGTAGCTATGTGAAGCAAATGTTACGCTGTGTGTTGCAGTAGCTATGTGAAGTAAATGTTACGCTGTGTGTTGCAGTAGCTATGTGAAGTAAATGTTACGCTGTGTGTTGCAGTAGCTATGTGAAGCAAATGTTACGCTGTGTGTTGCAGTAGCTATGTGAAGTAAATGTTACGCTGTGTGTTGCAGTAGCTATGTGAAGTAAATGTTACGCTGTGTGTTGCAGTAGCTATGTGAAGCAAATGTTACGCTGTGTGTTGCAGTAGCTATGTGAAGTAAATGTTACGCTGTGTGTTGCAGTAGCTATGTGAAGTAAATGTTACGCTGTGTGTTGCAGTAGCTATGTGAAGCAAATGTTACGCTGTGTGTTGCAGTAGCTATGTGAAGTAAATGTTACGCTGTGTGTTGCAGTAGCTATGTGAAGTAAATGTTACGCTGTGTGTTGCAGTAGCTATGTGAAGCAAATGTTACGCTGTGTGTTGCAGTAGCTATGTGAAGTAAATGTTACGCTGTGTGTTGCAGTAGCTATGTGAAGTAAATGTTACGCTGTGTGTTGCAGTAGCTATGTGAAGCAAATGTTACGCTGTGTGTTGCAGTAGCTATGTGAAGTAAATGTTACGCTGTGTGTTGCAGTAGCTATGTGAAGTAAATGTTACGCTGTGTGTTGCAGTAGCTATGTGAAGTAAATGTTACACTGTGTGTTGCAGTAGTTATGTGAAGTAAATGTTACTCTATGTGTTGCAGTAGCTATGTGAAGTAAATGTTACTCTATGTTTTGCAGTAGCTATGTGAAGCAAATGTTACACTGTGTGTTGCAGTAGCTATGTGAAGTAAAAGTTGCACTGTGTGTTGCAGTAGCTATGTGAAGTAAATGTTACACTCTGTGTTGCAGTAGTTATGTGAAGTAGATGTTACGCTCTGTGCTGCAGTAGCTGTGTAAAGCAAATGTTATGCTGTGTGTTGCAGTAGCTATGTGAAGTAAAAGTTGCACTGTGTGTTGCAGTAGCTATGTGAAGCAAATGTTGCTCTGTGTGTTGCAATAGCTATGTGAAGTAAAAGTTACACTGTGTGTTTTAGTAGTAGCTGTGTGAAGTAAATGTTACGCTGTGTGTTGCAGTAGCTATGTGAAGTAAATGTTACACTCTGTGTTGCAGTAGCTATGTGAAGCAAATGTTACGCTGTGTGTTGCAGTAGCTATGTGAAGTAAATGTTACACTGTGTGTTGCAGTCACAAAGGCTCGAGCTGTATCAAGAAAGTATCAAGACTCTTATTCAGGTACCCACATATTTATGTTTGTGTGTGGAGGTGTGGGTGTGGCGGTGTATACATGCGTATGTGTGTGTTTTTGTGTATACATGTGTATGTGTGTGGGTGTATACATTATGTATGTATGTGTTTGTGTGTTGGTCATTTGAAATATATTTTGTATGTACTTTGCCATTTTTGACTCACTTGTGTAAACAAAGTGAGTCTATGTTTTAACCCGGTGTTCGGTTGTCTGTGTGTGTGTGTGTGTGTCTGTGTGTCTGTGTGTCGGTGGTAAACTTTAACATTGACATTTTCTCTGCAAACACTTTGTCAGTTGACACCAAATTTGGCATAAAAATAGGAAAAATTCAGTTCTTTCCAGTCATCTTGTTTAAAACAATATTGCATCTCTGGGACGGTCACAAAAAAATAAAAAAAGAAGCCTAATTATATGCAAACTGCATTTACTGTTATATTTATATTTTTTGTATTCTCTAAACTTGGCACTTTGACCTCTTATTCTGACACAACAACAAGAGGAGTCATTATTATCATTTTTGTTCAAACAGGAACTTCTTTTGCTAAGCATGGAATTTTTATTTATTTTGCAAACGTTTTGGTGCAGATAGTAAAAAAGGGAAATTACTCTGTAATTAATGCTAGGGGACTTAATTTATCACAAGTGAGTCTTGAAGGCCTTGCCTCTCTTGTTTGTTTTTTGTTGATCTGTTTCTCATTCATCTGTGTTGTAAAATTACCACACACACACACGCACGCACCGCACACAGTCACGCATGCACACACTCTCACGACCACACAGGCACATTAAATATTACATTTTTGTGACAGCATACCAGCTGTGTTAGTGCCTACTGATTTCAAACACCCTCATCCAGACAGCAAAAACAGGGAAATACCACATTTGCGTGATTGCATGCTAGCTGTGTTAGTGCGTAGTGATTACTGACGGCCGCAAGAGGGAAATATGACAGTATCATGCTAGCTGTGTGATTGTTAGCGCGTAGTGATTACTGACGGCTGCAAGAGGGAAATATGACAGTATCATGCTAGCTGTGTGATTGTTAGCGCGTAGTGATTACTGACGGCTGCAAGAGGGAAATATGACAGTATCATGCTAGCTGTGTGATTGTTAGCGCGTAGTGATTACTGACGGCTGCAAGAGGGAAATATGACAGTATCATGCTAGCTGTGTGATTGTTAGCGCGTAGTGATTACTGACGGCTGCAAGAGGGAAATATGACAGTATCATGCTAGCTGTGTGATTGTTAGCGCGTAGTGATTACTGACGGCTGCAAGAGGGAAATATGACAGTATCATGCTAGCTGTGTGATTGTTAGCGCGTAGTGATTACTGACGGCTGCAAGAGGGAAATATGACAGTATCATGCTAGCTGTGTGATTGTTAGCGCGTAGTGATTACTGACGGCCGCAAGAGGGAAATATGACAGTAACATGCTAGCTGTGTTACTGTTAGTGCGTAGTGATTTCTGACGGCCGCAAGAGGGAAATATGACGTTATCATGCTAGCTGTGTCACTGTTAGTGTTTAGTGATTACTGACGGCCGCAAGAGGGAAATATGACAGTAACATGCTAGCTGTGTGATTGTTAGCGCGTAGTGATTACTGACGGCTGCAAGAGGGAAATATGACAGTAACATGCTAGCTGTGTGATTGTTAGCGCGTAGTGATTACTGACGGCTGCAAGAGGGAAATATGACAGTAACATGCTAGCTGTGTTACTGTTAGTGCGTAGTGATTTCTGACGGCCGCAAGAGGGAAATATGACAGTAACATGCTAGCTGTGTTACTGTTAGTGCAGGAGGAAGGTGGCAGAATGGTTAAGACGCTCAGCTGCCAATACAGAGAGTCCGTGAGGGTGTGGGTTCGAATCCCGCTCTCGCCCTTTCTCCTAAGTTTGACTGGAAAATCAAACTGAGCGTCTAGTCTTTCGGATGAGACGATAAACCGAGGTCCCGTGTGCAGCAACGCACTTGGCGCACTGAAAAAGAACCCATGGCAACGAGAGTGTTGTCCTCTGGCGAAATTACGTAAAATGAAATCCACTTTCATAGGTACACAAATATGTAGGCATGCACTCAAGGCCTGACTAAGCGCGTTGGGTTATGCTGCTGGTCAGGCATCTGCTCAACAGATGTGGTGTAGCGTGTATGGATTTGTCCGAACGCAGTGACGCCTCCTTGAGAAAGTGAAACTGAAACTGAAACTAGTGCGTAGTGATATCTGACAGCCAGAAGACGGAAATATGACATTTTCATTCCAGCGTGCTAGCTGTGTTCGTAATAGTACCTAGTGATGTGACGGAGTCTCCTGTCGGTCCGACGGGTTAAGTAGGCAGGCATGCGATTACCAAACACCTCATCCTGACGGGCAGAGCGGCAGCGCCTACCACTGCTTCTGCTCCCCGACCCGCCTGGACCTTCTGAGGAGAGACGCCATCCAGCGCGGAGAGACCCCTCGCTACGACAACCGCTGCCGTCACCTTGACCCCGGAGAGGTGAAGGACAAGCTGGCAGGCAAAGTGCCCTACGTTGTTCGCTTGAAGGTAAGAGGGGTGTAGACTGGGTGGTTGGTTGGTTGGTTGGTTGGTTGGTTGGCTGGTTTCTTGAATGTTTGTTCTCTTGATTGAGATTTTGGATGAAAATCCAACCCCCTCCCCAACACACCATTTCCTTAAATCTAAACACTCCTTTTTTTCTGTTCTTCTCTTCTCAGTGTGCATTTGTTCACTCACTCCCGCCGAATAGTTTTCTCCCTTGCTTTCCCCCTGCAGACGACCCATTTGTAAGGGTTGGGAAAAAAAATCACAAAAAATACAAAACACAAAGTAACTGAATGAAACTCCCTGTACTTGACAGCTACAACCAACGACACAGTGTGACAGTGTGTGACTGATGTGTATGTACAGCTATAGCCAACGACACAGTGTGTGACTGATGTGTGTGTACAGCTACAGCCAACGACACAGTGTGTGACTAATGTGTGTGTGTGTACAGCTACAGCCAACGACACAGTGTGTGACTGATGTGTGTGTGTACAGCTACAGCCAACGACACAGTGTGTGACTGATGTGTGTGTACAGCTATAGCCAACGACACAGTGTGTGACTGATGTGTATGTGTACAGCTACAGCCAACGACACAGTGTGTGACTGATCTGTATGTGTACAGCTACAGCCAACGACAGAGCCGTGGGAAGACATGATCAAAGGACCAGTGTCACACAACGTGGCTGAGATAGAGGGTGACCCTGTAAGTAAACACTTTTTATTTATTTGTCTATTCATTTATTTATTTATGTTGATCCTTTATCACTTCCATCAGTGGCGTCACTCCCATGACGCTCATTCCAAGTCCCCCATACACCGCCACGCCCGGGTTTGTCTGTTGCAGCCTCAGCTTCAGCGGTCCACAGGGAACCGTTGATGTTAGATCGCCCGGGATGCCACACACCAGAGGAGACCCTGCACTGCTGCTGAGTCACTTCTGTGGGGTTCAGTAGTGCCTGTTCTGATTTGATGTACTGAGGACACCACGTGCTGAGTCCCTTACTGATGATGATAATAATGGCTTCGTTCATGCTGCCTGAGTGAGTGAGCATCACTCACTCATCACTCACTCAGGCCCATAACTACAGAGTAGTCGTTGGGGGAAGCCTGAGGACCGCAGACGCAACCTCCCTTCTTCTCCATCTGTCTCTGTCAGCAGCCGCCGGCAGCAGCTCACGTGTATGGAGTCCGGTCCATTGTTTGATGTTCTCATGCCAGTTCTTCCGCTGTCTTCCTCTTCTTCTCCCGCCCTCGATGGTGCCTTGCATGATTGTTTTGGACAGACTGGTGTGTCGAGTGTTGTGCCCAAACCATATCAGCTTGCGTCTCTTCACAGTTGAAAGGAGAGGTTCCTGAGGTCCAGCAAGGTTCTTAATTCTGCTCCGTACATATTCATTGGTCCTGTGCTCGATCCAGGAAATTTGAAGGAGCTTCCTCAGGCATTTGTTCTCGGAGGCCTGGATCTTCCTTTCAGTTTTGGCCGTCAGTGTCCATGCCTCGCAACCATACAGTACAATGGAGACCACCAGGGCTTTGTAGAGTTTGAATTTTGTGGAGAATCGGATGTTACTTTTCCACACTCTGTTCAGTTTGGTCATGGCTGCGGTGGCTGTGCCAATACGAATTCTTATTTCTGCTTTGCTGCTTCCATCCTTTGTCAGGGTTACTCCTGGATGTTTGAAGTTTCCGACATCTTCCAGTTGTTCTCCGTTCATGAAAGTAGTGGCATGGTCCATGTTCACGCTGTTTACCATGGTTTTGGATTTCTCTGTGCTGACCTCCATTCCGTAAGCACCCGCTCTATCAACAAGTCTGTTGGTAAGTTCCTGCAGCTGTTTGTTCGAACGAACGAAGAATGAACGAACGAAGCACTGAGCATAACTCTGTAGTGATAAAAAGAAAGACAAAATACAAATACAAAATAAAAGGCCGTGACACTTTTCATTAACCTTCAACAACTTTTTTGACTCTTGTGTTCACTTGTGGCTTTGGAGGGGCTTTTTTGTGGTTGTCTCTTTATACCTCACTGTTCAGGTAACTGCACTCCATGTTCAGGGGATAGAATGTGGGTTCTGTGTGAGTATATTTCGCCATGTCCCTCCGACAAATTGATAAAAGGACACAATTCTTTCAGAGCATCTAAGAATTGTTTGTTGTTGTGTGTTACTGGACTTTTTTTTTCACTTTGTGTTTTCCACATATTTGTGAAGACTTCACTTTTTGCTTTATAGATACTGATGAAGATTTTAATTAATATTTTCTTGATGCTGGTGATGATTTAATAATAATAATAATAATAATAATAGTAATGATAATAATAAATAATAATAATAATGGTATTTATATATCGCTGAATTGTGCATGGACAAATCAAAGCACTTTCGCTACCAGTCATTCACACGCATGCACAACTCTAAAACTGGGGAAACTGAAGACAAGGAAGAGGCAGGGAAGGGAGGCTATTTTGGGAAGAGGTGGGTTTTAAGGCCAGACTTGAAGGAGGAGCTGAGTGTGGAGACTTGACGAAGCGAAAGAGGAAGTTCATTCCAGTCGCAAGGTCCAGAGACTTCACTTGATACCTTACAGATACTGATGATGACGTCACCTGTTATGCTGCAGATACTGATGATGACGTCACCTGTTATGCTGCAGGTACTGATGATGACGTCACCTGTTATGCTGCAGGTACTGATGAAGACGGACGGCTTTCCCACCTACCATCTGGCCAACGTGGTGGACGACCATTACATGGGCGTGTCCCACGTCCTGCGCGGTGATGTGAGTTCAGGGGGCTGGGGGTGGCAGAAAGGTTAACTCACTCCGGACGAATAGTTTTCTCCCTTGCTATCCCCATGCAGAGGACCTATTTGTTATGGTTAGGAACAAAAAAAAAATCACCAAAAATACAAAACACAAAGTAATTGAATGAAACTCCCTGTACTTGATCCACTGACCCCTCCTCTAACATCGTGTGTATGCCCACCCCCCTCCCTCTCTTCACAGCCCTAGCTGAGTCACTGTCAGTACCTTCTTGCTGGTAGCTTTCTTCACTGCAGATACTTTATTCAAGGATAGTATATAACAAGGTACGAACATAAATCGAAAATCATACACAAACACAGATACAGTAGAAATTAGGATACATACAAGTGCATATCAATATATAAAAACTTGTGCATACTCACACATGCACGCGCTGCGCACGCGCGCACACACACACACACACACACACACACGTTTGAACAGAAGCCGCATATTACATGTGGATGGGGCTGGTGACTAGATCTTCAGGTAGATGGTTGTTGGGTGGGGGTGGGTGGTTTCCGTTGTTCAACTGTGCGATGTGTATTCTGGCATGTGTATCTCTGTCTGTGTGTGTGTGTGGGGGGGGGTGTGTGTGTGTGCAGAGGTGGAGGAGGGGGAGATTGGTTATGGGGGGAGGCAGGGAGAGGGGGGGGGAAGGAAGAGGGGGGGACAGAATATAAAGCACATTGAATGATGTTTTTGGGAAGAAAAAAAAACCGCGCGGTGTACAAACGTCCATTATTCTTCCAGGTTTTTCTGTTGTTGTTTTTTTTTAAATTGTTATTGTTATTATTTTTATCATCATCATCATCATCATCACCATTATTATGATTATTATTGTATGACTGGCATGCACTGTGTATGACACAGGAGCTGTAGCCCTCCGCACCCAAACACGTGTTCATGGGTTGTTGTTATTATCATCACATTACATGGTGTGTACTGTCTGTCTCCAGAGTGGCAGCCGTCCACACCCAAACATGTGTTGCTGTGTTATTATTGTTGTTATTATTATCATCACATTACATGGTGTGTACTGTGTATGACACAGGAGTGGCAGCCGTCCACACCCAAACACGTGTTGCTGTGTTATTCATTATCATTATTATTATTATTATTATTATCATCACATTATATGGTGTGTACTGTGTGAACACGGGAGTGGCAGCCTTCCACACCCGAACATGTGTTGCTGTGTTATTTATTATTATTATTATTATCGTCACATTACATGGTGTGTACTGTATGTGACACACCAGTGGCAGCCGTCCACACCCAAACACGTGTTGCTGTGTTATTTATTATTATTATTATTATCGTCACATTACATGGTGTGTACTGTGTATGACACACCAGTGGCAGCCGTCCACACCCAAACACGTGTTGCTGTGTTATTTATTATTATTATTATCGCGCCCACATTACATGGTGTGTACTGTGTATGACACACCAGTGGCAGCCGTCCACACCCAAACACGTGTTGCTGTGTTATTTATTATTATTATTATTATCATCACATTACATGGTGTGTACTGTGTGAACACAGGAGTGGCAGCCGTCCACACCCAAACACGTGTTGCTGTGTTATTTATTATCATTATTATTATTATTATCATCACATTATATGGTGTGTACTGTATATGACACAGGAGTGGCAGCCTTCAACACCCAAACACGTGTTGCTGTGTTATTCATTATCATTATTATTATTATTATTATTATCGTCACATTACATGGTGTGTACTGTGTATGACACAGGAGTGGCAGCCGTCCACACCCAAACACGTGTTGCTGTGTTATTTATTATTATTATTATTATTATTCTTATCATCACATTACATGGTGTGTACTCTATATGACACAGGAGTGGCAGCCGTCCACACCCAAACATGTGTTGCTGTGTTATTTATTATTATTATTATTATTATTATCGTCACATTACATGGTGTGTACTGTATATGACACACCAGTGGCAGCCGTCCACACCCAAACACGTGTTGCTGTGTTATTTATTATTATTATTATTATTATTATTATCATCACATTACATGGTGTGTACTGTGTGAACACAGGAGTGGCAGCCGTCCACACCCAAACACGTGTTGCTGTGTTATTTATTATCATTATTATTATTATTATCATCACATTATATGGTGTGTACTGTATATGACACAGGAGTGGCAGCCGTCCACACCCGAACACGTGTTGCTGTGTTATTCATTATCATTATTATTATTATTATTATCGTCACATTACATGGTGTGTACTGTGTATGACACAGGAGTGGCAGCCGTCCACACCCAAACACGTGTTGATGTGTTTATTATTATTATTATTATTATTATTATCATCACATTACATGGTGTGTACTGTTTGACACAGGAGTGGCAGCCGTCTACACCCAAACATGTGTTGCAATGTTATTATTGTCGTTATTATTGTCATCACATGTACTGTGTTTGACACAGGAGTGGCAGCCGTCCACACCCAAACATGTGTTACTGTGTTATTATTGTCGCTATTATTATTATCATCACATTACATGGTGTGTACTGTGTATGACACAGGAGTGGCAGCCGGCCACACCCAAACACGTGTTGCTGTGTTATTTATTATTATCATTATTATTATTATTATTATCATCACATTACATGGTGTGTACTGTATATGACACAGGAGTGGCAGCCGTCCACACCCAAACACGTGTTGCTGTGTTATTCATTATCATTATTATTATTATTATTATTATTATCATCACATTACATGGTGTGTACTGTGTGAACACGGGAGTGGCAGCCTTCCACACCCGAACATGTATTGCTGTGTTATTTATTATTATTATTATTATCGTCACATTACATGGCGTGTACTGTATATGACACACCAGTGGCAGCCGTCCACACCCAAACACGTGTTGCAATGTCATTGTTGTTATTATTATCGTCACATTACATGATGTGTACTGTGTGAACACGGGAGTGGCAGCCTTCCACACCCGAACATGTGTTGCTGTGTTATTTATTATTATTATTATTCTTATCGTCACATTACATGGTGTGTACTGTATATGACACAGGAGTGGCAGCCGTCCACACCCAAACACGTGTTGCAATGTTATTGTCGTTATTATTATCGTCACATTACATGATGTGTACTGTGTGAACACAGGAGTGGCAGCCGTCCACACCCAAACACGTGTTGCTGTGTTATTTATTATTATTATTATTATCGTCACATTACATGGTGTGTACTGTATATGACACACGAGTGGCAGCCGTCCACACCCAAACACGTGTTGCAATGTTATTGTCGTTATTATTATCATCACATTACATGGTGTGTACTGTGTATGACACAGGAGTGGCAGCCGTCCACACCCAAACACGTGTTGCTGTGTTATTTATTATTATTATTATTATTATTATTATTATCGTCACTTTACATGGTGTGTACTGTATATGACACAGGAGTGGCAGCCATCCACACCCAAACACGTGTTGCTGTGTTATTTATTATTATTATTATTATTATTATTATCATTATCGTCACATTACATGGTGTGTACTGTGTATGACACAGGAGTGGCAGCCGTCCACACCCAAACACGTGTTGCTGTACCGGGCATTTGGGTGGCCGGCCCCAAGGTTTGCTCACCTGCCCCTCATCGTCAACAAGTCAGTGGGTGACGTCGTGTTTTCTTATCATACTGCTCCTCTTGCCTCTCTCTCTCTCTCTCTCTCCCTCTCTCTCTCTCCATCTCTCTCTCTCTCCCTCCCTCTCTCTCTCTTTCTCTCCGTCTCTCTCTCTCCCTCTCTCTCTATTTATGTTCAAAATCATGTCTGGATTTGCTCCCCCCTCGCTGAAGAATAAATTTGTAATCAACACTCATCGTCATCTTCATAAAGTTATGGTACCACTTCCAAGGATCGATCTTTTTAAATCTAGTCTGTCTTAT
>JAAQRG010145417.1:0-11571 GCA_011634625.1 Babylonia areolata
AAAAAAGCCAGAAAAAGATCAAATTCATTGGAACAGCACTGGCTGTTTTCTCACGTCTCAAATCTGCTTTTAGAAGGCACACACACACACACACACACACACACACACACACACTAATGCTATGTAGCAACAATATGAAATGCTGGAATGTATATAGATACTGAATGAATGGGTCACACACAGGAGCGATACTTTTTTCTTCAGTTGAGTTAAAAATCTGCGCGAGGTTGATGTCGCTGTGTCAGCAGAAACTGACTTGACTTTGCCTTCTTGTTTCTGGTTCCACGACAATTGAAAATATTTGCACGACGAACAAGTTCAACTTTCGTGCCACTTATCAGCTGTCCGTTCTGTTTTTTTAAATACTCTTTCGGTTCTTTAACTTTCATGGAGTCAAGCACACTTCAGTTTCAGCGGACAGAGTTGCCATGTTGCCTAATCCGGACGTCCCAAGGTGAAGGGGCTGAACTTTTCACTGACTTCCAGTTTCCAAACGAACAAGGTCTATAACATCTGTCGCCCGCCCTAAATCCCCAACCATTACAGTTGATCGTCTTGCTGGGCTGTAACACTACCAAAATACATCGAAGGGTGGGGAGAAGAGGTGGCAGCGGGTCTAAGGGGCCTATGATGCATGGCTGCAGATTAAAGTTGTGTGCGTAACAGACTTACGTCGCCACAAATGGAAAGACACTATTATTATTTGGACACAGAAGGAATTCGAGTGTAAATCTCAACATGTTTTGTTTGTCTCTCGTTGGTGGGATATGTTGACACGGTCAGTGAGTGGATGGTCAGTCCGTGGAGGCTGGGGACCCTAGTGAAGTGTCACTGGTCCCCATACAATGTATCCATAAGGCAACAGTGCAGCACAAATTGGGTCAGTTTACAAGGTCAGTCCTCCACCCGTCTGTACTCAAAGCCTGGCTACAGTATAAAATACGGCCAGCATAACTGACTGCTACTTTGATCCTTGATCCTTGATCCCTACACTACACTCAGAATTAAAAATATTACCTTTGATCCATGATCCCCACACTAAGAATTAAAAAGAAAGAAAAAGGAAAGGATTTAGGTAATAACCAAAATCTTTCCTTTTTCTTTCTGTCCATTTTCCTTCCTCCCTTTCCTCTCTATTTCTTTTGTGGTGGTTCACAGGGAAAAAAATAAGAAAAGAAAGGCAGTTATCATTTAGCAGCCACTGCAGTGTTGGCCTCCACAGCTGTCAGGGGCAGCAGCAGGTGGTGGGATGAGCTTCTGCTTCAGGGAGGGCATGTTTACCTTGTCATGCTGCAGTTTGTACATGGCCAGTCTCGCCGTTGACAGTGCTGTTCTGATGGAGAGTGGGCCAGTTGAGCTGATTAATCATCTCCAGACCCTTGCCTTTACCTCCACACCAATCACCTTTCACTATCCCCCCTTTACCCACCGACAACGGTATGAGCCGAGTGACTGATCAATCCCTTTCCTCAGCCCCAAACCACCCACCATCCCCTCAGATGTCTGGTACTTCCCCTCTCACACCACAGCCATCCAAGTTCCCACCCCACCCCACCCCCATCCCCAATGCCCTCCCTGCAGTGAGGTAATGCGGCGACCTAAACGCCAGAGAGACCCATGAAAGGAGGCCGGTGGGTGACAGGGGACAGCCTGTGTCTGCCCTCCAGTCCATCACTGTCGGCCCATGGACCTGGCCCAGGCCCCACCTCATCATTTCAAATCACCTCCCTTTCTCCTTTTCTTGGATTAAAAACAGAAGAAAGTAAATTATTTATCAATAAATGTTGCTGAAATAAAGACGTTAAAAAGTATATAAAAACCAAGGGGGAAATGGGGCCAAAAGGTATCTTTTTTCTCCCATACAATCCGGGTGTCTTGACAAGCAGAACATACTGAGGGTTAATAATAATAATAATAATGGTGTTTATATAGAGGTGAATCTTGTGCATAGACAAATCAAAGCGCTTTCGCACCAGTTATTCACACGCATGCATAACTCTAAAACTGGAGAAACTGAAAACAAGTAAGAGGCGGGGAAGGGAGGCTATTTTGGGAAGAGGCGGGTTTTAAGGCCAGACTTGAATGAGCTGAGTGTGGAGACTTGACAAAGTGAAAGAGGAAGTTCATTCCAATTGCAAGGTCCAGAGACAGAAAGAACGGCGGCCAACAGTCAAGAGCTTGAATCTGGGTATGTGTAAACAAAGTGGATCTGAAGCTGATCGTAGTGAGCGAGATGGAGTGTAGAGGTGAAGGCAGCCACCAAGATAGGAAGGGGCAGATTTGTGAATACATTTATAACATAGAGTGCTGATCTTGTACTTTATTCTGTCTGAGACAGGGAGCCAGTGGAAATGTTGCAAAAGAAGAGTGATGTGCTCAGATCTTTTCTTTCTGAGGACGAGTCGGGCAGCAGAGTTTTGTATGCACTGAAGGGACTGAATGGATGAAGCAGGCAAACCAGACAATAGAGTTACAATAGTCAAGGCGAGACAGAATGAGAAAAACGCCTAGTCTAGATGTTACGTCAATGGACAGATATTTCCGGATGGAACTGATGCGCCGCAATTGACAGTAGCAGGACTGACATGTCTGACTGATAAATTTTTGCATGGACAGTGTGTTGTCAAGGACAACGCCGAGGTTCCTGACTGAACTGGAAAGAGGGATGGATGTACTGCCAAGTTTGATTGTGTCAGTTGTAATGGAACAGAGTTTTTGTTTAGTTCCTATGATCATTGCTTCAGTTTTGTCCGCGTTCAATTGTAACTTAAACAGAGTCATCCAACTTTGAATGTCCAGGAAGCAGTTGGATGTTTCTTGCAAGAGCGACGACAGTTTTTCGGGGGTATCACTCTTCTGGAGTTGAGCGTCATCAGCATAAGAATGATGACTGACATTATGGTGGTTGATAACTACAGCGAGAGGAGCAGTGTACAGTGTGAATGGTACTGGGCCTAAACAGATCCCTGTGGGGCTCCATGTTCAATTTTAACGGGTTCAGTCTGGAAATTGTCAACAATGACAGACTGGAATCGATCAGTGAGATAAGATTTGAACCAGTTTAGAACAGTGCCGTTGATATATAACTTGATACCACAGGTATCAGGTAAGACGGGAAAGAAGGATTGAATGGTCTATCGTGTCAAAGGCGGCTGACAAGTCGAGAAGAGTGAGAAGGGAGATTTGTCCCGAGTCGGACACTAGCAGTAGGTTATTCAGGATGTGAAGGAGAGTGGTTTCGGTACTGTGGTCAGCACAATAGGCAGACTGAAACTGGTGAAAGGAGGAGTTTGTATTATACTCCATGTTTGGTGTTAAATATACTTACCATGTCAAACTGATGCAAACTAGGCCTATTGGTTTGCTCTGCTTGGCCAAATTTCGCGCGGCTAACAGTGAAAAGACGGGCCCACCGCTCTCAGCCAATCAAACGCCTAGAGATTGTTTAAACAAAGGTGATTGTTGAGCTGCTTCAGGACAGCTTTTTCAAGGAGTTTGGACAGGAATGGAAGATTAGAAATTGGTCGATAGTTTTTGAAAATGTTTGCGTCAAGGTTGGATTTCTTCAGAAGAGGCCAGACGATTGCAGTTTTGAAAGTGGATGGAAACGTTCCAGTGAGAAGAGATGAGTTGACAATATTGGTGATTGTGGGGAGAATCTGTGAGACACACTGGGAAATGAGGCTGGTATAGGATCGAGCTCACAGGATTTTATTGTCATTTCTTTCAGGATTTCATGGACTTCTGTTTCTGTTAATGGATTAAAGGAATGGAGAGGAGTGCCGTTGAATTGAGGATCAGGATGAACAGGTTGGAAAGGCATTTGGTCTAAGATGGTACGAATATTTTGGACTTTGTTGAAAAAGAAGGTTCTTTCATCCCCACACCAGCCAGCCTGGGCCAGAAACTGAACGACCTGTCTGTACTGTAAGGGGACAGTGGGGTACAGCACCAATGTGCACAGCACTGCCAGAGCTCAGCAGGCAGGACTGATGGCAGGGAGGTCTAGCACACAATAATGGATTCCAGCAGCAGGCCCACAGGCCACAGGAAGCCTGGCTGGGTCTGATGGCTGCACTGGCATGGTGGATAAAGCAGAGTCAGGTGTGGGTCATTATCAACCTTTGTTAAATATAGCACTTCCTTCCTGCTTGCCAACAACTCAATAAGCAGGCACCTATTTCCTCTCTTCTCCACACTGCCCTCACATTTTTGGTTTATAACAGTTGAACATACATGTATGCGTGTATATGTATGTGTGTGCATGTGCGTGTGCATTGCATGCATTAGTCTTAGATATAAAGAAATAATTTTTCTTGTGAAAATGAGATGAGATAAATTCCTAACAGACAACAAAATGATAAAACAGAAAGCTATAATTAATAGTATAAATTACACAGACACACGCATGCCCCCCCCCCCCCCTCCCCCCATGAATTGGTATAATTCTCTGTCTGCACACAGCCACATGGTGGTCCCTCCTGTGCTGGTGAGCTGGTAAGACCTCTGCACCTTGGATTACCCTGTCAGGGACCCTAAAATTCCACTCTCCTAATCTGTGCCTTTTTTTCTTTTTCATTCCCCCCCCACCCCACCCCTCCCCTCCAAGTCAGTAACTGGCATCTCAGTGCCAAGATTTCTTTTTTTTTATTACCTGCTACATGTTTCTTCAATCTACCTCTTCCATTGTTCCAAAGCTATGACCAGAATGAATGAACAGTAACGTCAATCCAGGTCCCTCACTGAGATACATACATGTGTGTTTTAAGTAACAGGTCAATGGCTTTGATATATCACACTAAACAATCACCAATCACATTCACTCTTTCTGTCTGAGAACAGAAACTGAGAGAGAGAGATACATGTACACATAGCAGCCCAGCCAAGTGTGGCCCAGTGACAGCACATTGTCCTTTCCCCCTCACACAGCCTAAGTGCATAGTACACAGCCACAGCTGGCCCCACTCTGCAGGTGACAGCTCCACAGGGGACCCGACAGCAGACACATAGCCAGCAGAGACAGGGAAAGGGCCCTTCATCAGGGACACCTCACCTCTCAGCTGATAAATTGCCTTTTCACATGTCTTCGCTGTCACTTTAGCCACCTCCACCCCACCTCCTCCTACTACCCCATACCCTGTCCCACAGTCAAAATCCCTTCAAAGATTTTTGTTGTCTTTCTGTTCAAGGTTAACTGTGGGTAGGAAGCAGTTTACAATGCAAAATGTTCCCCACTGGTAAATGCTATCTTGTCCATCATTAAATATATATTCATTACATCAATCCAAATGACAGGCTGCTATCAATCCTCAACTGTGTTGTGAAAGTTTACACAATTAATAGTCAACGCCTGACATTTCACCATATTGTATACCTGTAAAAATTAAAATAATATCATAACTAACATAGGTTCACAAAGACTTAAGAGAAGGAGAATGGTGAAAAAACATTCAATCTGCATGAATGATGAAACATAAAACAGTAAGAAGATATGATCACATGATCTGGTATCTTACTGACTGCAGACATGTAAAACAATTTTTTTTTTTTAATGAATGATGGGTAGACACATAACTGTACTGTGCCTTTTACAGTCATAAACAATAAGGATATAGTTACCCTTTGGCTTTAGCATGAGAACTTTTTTGAACTGTGTGAAGAAATTCTCCAACCCAATATATGCCTTCCCTTCCCTGATCCTCCAGTACCACCCAGTGATTTATAAATAATGTAAATATTTATAATGTAGAACTGCATATGATCTCCCGAAGCAAGGAAATACACTGGCAGCTGACTGTCAACATTTGTTTCTGTGTGATCATACAGAAACTATGAGGAGTTGTTTCGATGTGGTGTAGCAATAGCATACTGATGCAAGCTGTCACAAGACATGAAATCCATCCACCTGACAGCCGTTACTGGATACATGTATTGCTCCACCATGCCCCACAACCACAGCACTGTATCACCACTCCTGCCAGTCTGCCCCCACTCTTCACACCAAATCAGCCCCTTGCCACACACAACTCTTGATGTCTTCTCCAACCCCCAGATCAATCAACTGACACTTTTTAGTACCCCATGCCATATTTTGGCTCATGCCAGCCACACATGTGCACATACACAAACCCATACATAAACCAACATATATATGTGTGTGTGTGTGTGTGTGTGTGTGTGTGTGTGTGTGTGTGTGTGTGTGTGTGTAATATGTATGAACACAAACACACACATGCATAAATAAACATGTACATATATATATATATATATATATATATATATATATATATATATATATGCATTCCACTTTCAAAAGTTATTATTATGGTGATGATAGGTGGTTTGTTTGGAGTCCAGAGCTACATGTGTGACACTGACAAAAACAAGATGTACTTTTCACAAAATTAACCTCACTTACATCAACATTCCAGTTTTCCATCTTGCCAATATTGGAACTAGAAATATTCAACTAGTATTCATAGTTATCAGATATTCAAAATGCTATCAGTATTTTTACCATCCATGTCACTATTCATAGTTATCAGATATTCAAAATGCTATCAGTATTTTTACCATCCATGTCACACTTTGGAGCATTAAAAAAAATCCAAAAGAATCATTATAAAGGCCAATGTATAAAATCATAAGGAATGAAACCAACAAAGCTGCAGTTAAAAAATCAAATGAAAATAAAATAAACCCCAATGGACAAAACTTGGGAGGACAAATAAGGGCAATGGTTGGAGAAAGGAGGTAGGTAATGTTTGGGGACACAAAAACACTAAACCACCCTCCCTCATTGCTTCTCACACACTCCCAAACTGTCACACTCACAGTGCACAGTGTGTGCATTCTCTCTCTCTCTCTCTCTCTCTCTCTCTCTCTCTCTCTCTCTCTCCTCTTTATCTGTGTAAAGTGTTTAAACGTCGAAGTGCCTTCGTAACATCTTGAACATTCTGTGTATTTGTACGCGACTCTCATGTTTATCCCCCTTCTAAGGGGCTATGGCCTTTATGAATAAAACATCTTCAGTCTTCTTCAGTCTCTCTCTCTTTCTCTCTCTCTCTCCTATTTAATATTTTGTTTGGTTTTAAGTCTGATGTCACCAATACTGACTGTATTGATCAGTCTGTCTCTCTCTCTCTCTCTCTCTCTCTCTGTTTTCTTCATTATGTATGCCCTTCTGCATGAATACTTTTTCCCTTTACTTAAGTGTGTGCTACTTGTAACAGATGGAGATTAGCAAGGACAGACTGGAAGAAGAGGATAAGCCTAAAATCTTAAGCACTGAATACAAATGTTTTGAGTTCTGAGTTCTCTCTTTCTCTCTTTATCTAGCAATTAGTAACAAAAGGATTTACAAATAAACAGCAAAGCCCCCTTGCCCATCCCAAACTTGCGACACTGCCTAAGTCACTCTTAGAATCCAAACTAACAATCTGCACATGTTGTTGTAGCATGGCTCATTTAGCCTGAAGAGAAGCTGACAAAGGGCATGGTCCCTGTAACATCTCCCCTGCCCCACTCATGCAGACAACAGAGGTAGTCACAGTACTGCCAGCACCAGGGCTGAAGGCAAAGCTGCCAACTCAAGGACCTTGTCTGCCGCAACAACCCACTCCACTTTGCGCCATGCCTTTCCTCTTTACAGTAAACCCCCACTGACCTCAATATGACACACGCTCCTCTCTCTCTCTCTCTCCCATAAACTGATGCAGTTGTTGAGAGGCAGTCAGATTCCAGTTGTCCACATGAATGTATTCATATTTTAATATTTGTTCAAAAAAGCAAATCTGTACAAATCAGTCATAAAACCTGTGAGTCTGTGTTCCGTTTAACTTGCTGACTTTCAACTGAGCATTAACAGTGTCCAATGAATATTTTTCAATATATCATGTTATAATAATAATATAAAGTGGAGTGATGGCCTAGAGGTAACGCGTCCGCCTAGGAAGCAAGAAAATCTGAGCGCGCTGGTTCGAATCACAGCTCAGCCGCCGATATTTTCTCCCCCCCCACTAGACCTTCAGTGGTGGTCTGGATGCTAGTCATTCGGATGAGACGATAAACCTAAGTCCCGTGTACAGCATGCACTTAGCCCTTGTAAAAGAACCCACGGCAACAAAAGGTTTGTTCCTGGCAAAATTCTGTAGAAAAATCCACTTCGATAGGAAAAACAAATAAAACTGCACGCAGGAAAAAATACAAAAAAATAGGTGGTGCTGTAGTGTAGCGACGCGCTCTCCCTGGGGAGAGCAGCCTGAATTTCGCACAGAGAAATCTGTTGTGATAAAAAGAAATACAAATATATTCTTTTTTAAACCTTTGTTTTCATCCTTGTAAACCACCAGGAAACCACTATGTTTCTTTTCAGCTAATTTCTCTCACCCCCCCCCCTCCTCCGCCCAACCACACATGCATACATCTTACTATACAACACATACAAATGTATATGTTCACATGTGTGATAAATGAAGTTTCTCTCTCTCTCTCTCTCTCTCAGATATGATACTCTCACTTGCAAAATATGTATCTAAGGCAGTAAATATATGTAAAATGTCCACTATCGGTCCAAATACTCATTCATTAATTAAAAAACTTAGTATGGGTTCTACGAGGGGAAAAAAAGGCATAGACAAAAAGGAAGGGTTACATTTGGATGGTCAATTTCGACAATGTATTTTTATGATGTGTTTATATTGATACGAGGGTCATTCAATAAATAAGGTGAAGTTTTCGGTATAAGGACTTCTAATACAGATAGAAGCTTACTTTTTTTTCTTTTTTTGTTTTACTTCTTTTTCACATGGATTTAACTTGTTTTGCAGATTAAAAAAAACTTTGAGAGTTTTGGCGATTAACAAAGATGGCCGACCAAGAAGCATGCTCCAGGATTGAACAGCGGTCAGTTATCAAGTTTTTGGTTGCTGAAGGGTGCAAACCAGTTGAAATTCATAGGAGAATGTCAACTGTGTATGGTGCCACATGTTTCAGCCGAAAAAATGTCTACAAGTGGGCTAAATTGTTTAAAGAAGGACGGAGCAGTGTTGAGGATGAAGACAGGCCTGGAAGGCCTACAGAAGTGAGGTCTCCTGAGGTGATCGAATCAGTCAATGACCTCATTCAGTCTGACAGAAGGGTGACAGTGGATGACATTGCAAGGACTTTGAGCTTATAATAATAATGGTATTTATATAGCACTGGATCTTGTGCAGAGACAAATCAAAGCGCTTTCGCACCAGTCATTCACACGCATGCATAACTCTAATACTGCAGAAACTAAAGACAAGGAAGGGCAGGCAAGGGAGGCTATTTTGGGAAGAGGTGGGTTTTAAGGCCAGACTTGAAAGAGCTGAGTGTGGAGACTTGACGAAGCGAAAAAGGAAGTTCATTCCAATCGCAAGGTCCAGAAACAGAGAAAGAACGGCGGCCAATAGTCGAGTGTTTGAATCTGGGTATGCGTAAACAGAGTGGATCCGAGGCCGATCGTAGTGAGCGAGATGGAGTGTAGAGGTGAAGGCAGCCGCAGAGATAGGAAGGGGCAGTTTTGTGAATGCATCTATAACATAGAGTGCTGATCTTGTACTTTATTCGGTGTGAGACAGGGAGCCAGTGGAGATGTTGCAAAAGAGGAGTGATGTGCTCAGATCTTTTCTTTCTGAGGACGAGTCGGGCAGCAGAGTTTTGTATGCGCTGAAGGGGCTGAATGGATGAAGCAGGCAGACCAGACAATAAAGAGTTACAGTAGTCAAGGCGAGAGAGAATGAGAGAAACGACAAATCTAGATGTTGCGTCAGTGGATAGATATTTCCGGACGGCACTGATGCGTCGCAGTTGACAGTAGCAGGACTGACATGTCTGACTGATAAATTTTTGCATGGACAGTGTATTATCAAGGACAACACCGAGGTTCCTGACTGACGTGGAAAGAGGGATGGATGTACTGCCAAGTTTGATTGTGTCAATTGTGATGGAAGACAGTTTTTGTTTAGTTCTTATGATCATTGCTTCAGTTTTGTCCGCGTTCAATTGTAACTTATTTAGAGTCATCCAGTTTTGAATGTCCAGGAAGCAGTTGGATGTTTCTTGCAAGAGCGACAACAATTTTTCAGGGGTATCACTCTTCTGGAGTTGAGTGTCATCAGCATAAGAATGATGACTGATATTATGGCGGTTGATAATTTCAGCTTATCTGTTGGGACAGCACACAAAATTGTCCATGATGACCTTGGCTACTCGAAGGTCAGCTGCCGGTGGGTGCCAAAGATGCTCACTCCAGAGCACAAACGGTGCAGACCATCAACGAGCTGGGCTGGGAACTGCTCCCTCATCCCCCTTACAGCCCAGACCTTGCCCCTTCAGACTTTCACCTGTTTGGTCCCTTGAAAGCGTTCACGAGAGGCACGAAGTTTGAAAGTGACGATGAAGTCAAAAGTGTTGTGAGCGACTGGCTGAGACATCAGTCCAAAGATTTTTACGCTGAGGGAATACGGAAGCTTGTGCACAGATGGGAAAAGTGTGTGACAGTGCTGGGAGACTACGTTGAAAAAAAAAAAAAAAAGTAAGCTTCTATCTGTATTAGAAGTCCTTATACCGAAAAATTCACCTTATTTATCGAATGACCCTCGTATGATGTGTTTCAGTGTTACATGCTTAAATAATCATTATATGTTTTACATGTACTTTGTTATGTGTTCGTATTGATATGTGTGTTGATGTCACATGCTTAAATAATTATTATATGGATTATATGTACTTTGTTTCCTGTGTAATGTTCAAACCTTGGAGACGAACGACTGGAGGGGAGGGGGGGAGGCACAGTACCCGCCTACCACATGGACTTTTAAAGCAAATGACAAAGTACCAAAGTGCCACTTATCCCTTAGTAGTTTACTTTACTTTGATTATGCTTTTCCTTTCTGTTCCATTTTATTTGTTTAACAGTTTTGCACCATTTTTGTTCTGATTTGTACCTACTATGTCACTAGAGCTTTACAACTAATGACATTAAACATTTCAGTGTTAAGTGTTCTCTCTCTCTCTCTCTCTCTCTCTCTCTCAGACAGACAGACAGACACACACACACACACCGACACACACACACAAATACATGAATGCATGCATACTGTACATTTATTACTCGTGTAACACATACAGTGCACACACCACATCACACACTCACACAAACAGTACTGAACACACACACACACACACACACACACTGTACCACACCACACACAAAAACATGACTGAACTCTCAAACAGTACTGAACACACACACACACACACACCACTGAACACTCACACAAACACTACCAAACACACACACACACACACACATACACTACTGAGCACTTAAACAAATACTACTGAACACACACACACACACACACACATACACACACACACACACACACACACACAGAGTCATTCCTTCATTTACTCCTTCATCCACATGCTCACTGTGTAGACACTGAGAGCACATAAATAACAATAGACATAATAATACATGGATATGTAAAATCAAATATTTGAGTTCTGCAATTTTGACAGTTCACTGATCCTGAAGTA
>JAAQRG010145427.1:0-2500 GCA_011634625.1 Babylonia areolata
ATTCCACGAACATAATGTAATATTAAAGGAGGTTAATGATTTCTATAAACATTTATATAAAAATAGACTTATTCAAACATGTGAAATAGCAGATATTGTTAAGGAAATGCCTAAACTTAGTAATATAGAAATCCTTGAGGGTGAAATTACTTATGAAGAAGCTACCCAGGCACTTAAACGCATGCAGAACAATAAGAGTCCAGGTATTGACGGCTTTTCTGCCGAATTTTAAAAATTCTTTTGGAAGGATCTTGGATACTTAATTGTCAGGTCACTAAATGAAGGTTTGAAGAAAGGTGAACTGTCACAAACACAGAAAGAATGCATAATAATTTGTATACAAAAGGGTGACAAACCACGAGAATTTATTGAGAACTGGAGACCGATATCTTTATTAAATGTTGTTTATAAAATTGGATCTTCTTGCTTAGCAAATAGAGTTAAGTCTGTGCTGTCCTCTTTAATTAGTGATGACCAAACAGGATTTATGTCTAACAGATTTATTGGTGACAATATTAGATTAATATATGATATGATTCATTATTTAAATTCAAAGCAGTTGCCTGGTTTATTGATTTGTACAGATTTTGAAAAAGCGTTTGATACTGTTGACTTCATTTCATGATGAAAGTGTTAAAAGCATTTGGATTTGGTCCAGTCTTCTGTACATGGATAAGTACTTTTTATCAAAATATTAAATCAGCAGTAGTAGTGAACAGAACGGCGGCGTCTTGGTTTCCAATAGAGAGAGGATGTCATCAAGGTGATCCCATTTCACCCTACTTATTTCTTTTATGTGTTGAAATCTTTGGCATAATGATAAGAGAAAATAAACTGATTAAAGGTATTAATATTAACAACACAGATCATAACATTGCACAGTTTGCAGATGACACCCAATTGATGACCAAAGGAGATAGAATATCGTTTGAGCAGATCATAAGGACAACCGACTCGTTTAGTAGTTTTTCAGGATTATTTATGAATACAGGTAAAACTCAAGATATATGGCTGGGTAGCAGAAACCAATGTCAAATTAGATATCTACCTCATTTAAAATGGTGTGGAACCCACCAAAATTTAAAATCTTAGAAGTGTGGTTTACTGTTGATTTAGAAGAATGTGAGGAATTAAACTATAAAGACAAAATGTCTGAAATTAGAATGTTATTTAGAATATGGATAAAAAGACCGATTACCCCTTTAGGAAGGATAGCTGTTCTCAAGTCATTGATTTTATCAAAAATAACCCAGTTATGGATGTTTCTACCAAATCCACCTGATGAATATATTGATGAGCTGCAGAAGGCATGTTTTAAGTTCATTTGGAACAAAAAACAGGATCGAATAAGTAGAAAAACAGTAATTAAAAGTACAAGATTAGGAGGATTAGGAATGTTTGACATCAAACAATTTATTAAAGGTCTTAAACTGAGCTGGATACGTAAATTAAAGTTTTCAAACCATAAATGGACATTAATAATAAAAGAAAGCAATCCAGTTATCGAAGATATTGATAGATATGGACCCTGTCTACCAACACCTTATGATAAGAATAAGTTCTGGATTCATGTTTTCCAAGCTGACAAAGAATTTTGTCAGAAGGTCCCACTATTAAGTAGCAAAGAAGTTTTAGCAGAACCAATCTTTCTGAACCAAAATATTAAGATTGGAAGTAAGATTTTATCATACAGAAATTGGATGGAAAAGAGGGTCTGGAATATTTCTCATCTAGTGCATGGGGACAGTAGTTTCCTTTCCTATGAAGATTTTAGTCAAAAGCATGGAAATATAACAAATTTCCTTACTTTAAATGGTTGCATGAGGTCAGTTAGAAATTATATAAAAACCTGAACATTAAAATTGATAATAACACTGCTTTGCAGATGAGAAAATCATTACAAATGATATATTCAGTAAAAAAAAAAAAGGAACAAATGTTTATTACAATACTCTAGTTAAAAACAATACGACCCCTAAATGCTGTAAGAAATGGAACGATTTGTTGCAACTGAACATTAATTGGAAACAGACATTTCACAAAATACACAAAATAAGTGACGTCAACTTAAAATGGTTTCAAATAAGAATAGTTCATAAGATTATTGCAACAAACAAATCTCTGAAACAGATGAATATCTCTCATAATGATAAATGTAGCTTCTGTGGATCACATCCAGAAACCATTGAACACCTTTTTTGGAGATGCGAGATTGTGCAGAGATTTTGGACTGCTTTCCAAACTGATATTAATGACAAATGCAATAATGTATACAATGCCCAGTTATGTGAAGAATTAGTTTTATTTGGAAACTCACACACATTTCCTACAGATGACATTTTAGATTTCATTATTTTACTTGCCAAAAACTTTCTGTACAAATGCAAATTCAATAAACAACCACCACAACTCGATGCGTTTAAAACACAGCTCAGATACAGATACAAAATTGAAGAACATGCATCTTATATACTAATGAACCATCATGCTTTCCATACAA
>JAAQRG010145427.1:5000-11590 GCA_011634625.1 Babylonia areolata
TTGGATGGAAGTGGTTTAGATGTGTAGTGGTTTGGATGTGTAGTGGTTTGGATGTGTGGTTTGGATGTATAGTGGTTTGGATGTGTGGTTTGGATATGTGTTGGTTTAGAAGTGTGGTGGTTAAATGTGTGGTTTGGATGTGTAGTGGTTTGGATGTGTGGATTGGATGTGTAGTGGTTTGGGTGTGTGGTTTGGATGTGTAGTGGTTTAGATGTGTGGTGGTTTGGATCTGTAGTGGTTTATATGTGTAGTGGTTTGGATGTGTAGTGGTTTGGATGTGTAGTTTAGATGTGTAGTGGTTTAGATATGTGTTGGTTTAGAAGTGTGGTGGTTTAAGTGTGTGGTTTGGATGTGTGGTTTGGATGTGTAGTGGTTTGGATGTGTAGTGGCTTAAATGTGTGGTGGTTTGGATGTGTAGTGGTTTAGATGTGTGGTGGTTTGGATGTGTAGTGGTTTAGATGTGTAGTGGTTTGGATGTGTAGTGGTTTAGATGTGTGGTGGTTTGGATCTGTAGTGGTTTAGATGTGTAGTGGTTTGGATGTGTGGTTTGGATGTGTAGTGGTTTGGATGTGTGGTTTAGATGTGTAGTGGTTTGGATATGTGTTGGTTTAGAAGTGTGGTGGTTTAGATGTGTGGTTTGGATGTGTAGTGGTTTTGATGTGTAGTGGTTTAGATGTGTGTTGGTTTGGATGTGTAGTGGTTTGGATGTATGTTGGTTTGGATGTGTAGTGGTTTAGAGGATAAGTGGTTTAGATGTGTGTTGGTTTGGATGTGTTGTGGTTTAGATGTGTGGTTTTGATGTGTAGTGGTTTGGATATGTGTTGGTTTGGAAGTGTGGTTTGGATGTGTAGTGGTTTGGATGTGTAGTGGTTTGGATGTGTATTGGTTTGGATATGTGTTGGTTTAGAAGTGTGGTGGTTTAGATGTGTGGTTTGGATGTGTAGTGGTTTGGATGTGTGGTTTAGATGTGTAGTGGTTTGGATATGTGTTGGTTTAGAAGTGTGGTGGTTTAGATGTGTGGTTTGGATGTGTAGTGGTTTTGATGTGTAGTGGTTTAGATGTGTGTTGGTTTGGATGTGTAGTGGTTTGGATGTATGTTGGTTTGGATGTGTAGTGGTTTAGAGGATAAGTGGTTTAGATGTGTGTTGGTTTGGATGTGTTGTGGTTTAGATGTGTGGTTTTGATGTGTAGTGGTTTGGATATGTGTTGGTTTGGAAGTGTGGTTTGGATGTGTAGTGGTTTGGATGTGTAGTGGTTTGGATGTGTATTGGTTTGGATATGTGTTGGTTTAGTGTGGTGGTTTAGATGTGTGGTTTGGATGTGTAGTGGTTTGGATGTGTGGTTTAGATGTGTAGTGTGGTGGTTTAGATGTGTGGTTTGGATGTGTAGTGGTTTGGATGTGTAGTGGTTTAGATGTGTGTTGGTTTTGATGTGTGTTGGTTTGAATGTGTTGTGGTTTAGATGTGTAGAGGTTTGGATGTGTAGTGGCTTAGATGTGGTGGTTTAAATATGTAGTGGTTTAGATGTGTGTTGGTTTGGATGTGTTGTGGTTTAGATGTGTAGTGGTTTAGAGGAGAAGTTGTTTGGATGTTTAGTGGTATAAATGTGTAGTGGCTTAGTGGTTTAGATGTGTAGTGGTTTAGATGTGTAGTGGTTTGGATGTGTGGTGGTTTCGAGGAGAAGTGGTTTGCAGGAGAAGTACGAGTTGGTGATGCAGAGACTGTGGCTGTAACATGGCTCCAGTAGTCCTTCGTTTTCGTTGATGTTGCCTGCTGGATGATGGCCATGGGATGTTGGCCAAGAGTCACGGTCAGCACCCATCCTACCATTCAATTCGTCAAGGAGGTAGAGATCTTCATGAGCTAGGATCTTCCGGACGGTACTGTCCTGATCGCAGCAGAGTTGATCTTTGGTCTCAGAACTTGAATGCAGAGTTGGTGCGTACATTCGGGTAGGGTGTTGACACCCATCTACATAATGGCATATGAAATATATACCACACGGCTACACACACAGGTAAAGTCAGTCCGAATGTATCATGTCCATCCGTCACGATTCTTTTCAAATGCTTCCCCATGGTCCTCAGTTTCAGCTTCAGTTTCTCAAGGAGGCGTTACTGCGTTCGGACTAATCCATATACGCTACACCACATCTGCTAGTGCAGATGCCTGACAGCAGCATAACCTGACACGCTTGTCAGACCTTGAGTGCATGCTTATATATGTGCGTACCTATCAGAGTGGAGTTTTCTTTTTCACATGATTTTGTCAGAGGACAACATTCTCGTTGCCATGAGTTCTTTTTCAGTGCGCCAAGTGCGTGCTGCACACGGGACCTCGGTTTATCGTCTCATCCGCAAGACTAGATGCTCAGTTTGATTTTCCAGTCAAACTTGGGAGAAAGGGGCGAGGGCGGGATTCGAACCCACACCCTCACGGACTCTGTATTGGCAGCTGATTGTCTTAACCATTCTGTCACCTTCCTTGTGCGGTCCTCAGTACCAAACCGTATAGGATCTAAAACCAATCGTTTCTCAACAGCTTCCTCCTTGAAGCAGTCAATGCCCTGTCTCTTGAACCAAAGCAATGTAAATAATAATAATAATAATAATAATGATAATAATAATAATAATGATAATAATAATAATAATTTAAATGAACACTCAGTCCAGCCTGGTGATGTCTCTGCGGAATCTCCACATTCCTGCCTTCTTAGAGTACAAGACAATAGTGTATAGCAACAGCAACTCAGACTTTATGTTGGTTCAAACAGGTTTTGTTCTATTTTCAATATATATATATATAATATATATATATATATATATGATAGTCAGTCGTGTCCGACTATGACCATCAGAACAGCAGAGCAGGCAACTGCTGTTTCGACTATTTGATGATAGTGGAGAGTGTCTTGCCCAAGTTACATCCCCACTCTCTCGGCCGAGAGGGTTTTAGGATAGTTGGCGTTGGGATGGTTCCCAAAGGCCAACTAGCCCACAAGGCTGCAGCACTAAGAGCTAGTGCAATTTTGCCTCCTAGTTTGAGAGTCATAGTCCTTCACAAAAGACTAAGCTGTAAATGATTTCCCATTGACTGGAGAAACCATTGATAATACAGCTCTCACTTTGCTGTTGGCCCAAATGTAAAACTTATGTCAATCTGTGATATAAGTCGAGTGTTGGGCCAATTTTTTCAAAGCTTTTTGTGAAAGACCTGGTGGGTTACTTTTCTTATTTTTCGGCGAACTCACAGACACCGTCGTTGAATTGTGCTATGAATTCATTTTGTATAAACAACCGGACAAGTTTGAAAGACAACTTGTACGACATAATGTTTTAAATGGAGGATTGGGTATTCCGAAAAATAATAAACGGAAGCTAAAAAATGGTCTTGGTCAGGAAACTATACACAGGAAAGTAAAGTAGAAGAAAATCCTGCTTGTAAAATCCCTGTAGATTATTTCACCATGGACCAAGAACTCACTCGGGACGACAAGTTTTCTCCCTTGCTTTTCCCCACAGACGGCCCATTTGTAAGGGTTTGGAAAAAAATTACAAAAAATACAAAATACTGTGTAAGAAAATGAAACTTTCAGAACTGGTTTATTACGTGTTGAGCTATTACATATAAAAAAAATCAAATTTCTCATCTTATTTTTACAGTTTTGCCATATGTAGAAAATACTGCCAATTTTTCACCCCGAATCACCATACCCATGCTCTCTTTCTGCATTAAATTCGCTTTCTTCTTCGTCATCATCCACCTCTTCAATGTCGGACCCTTCAGTTTGTAGCATTTCAAGTACTTCGGCAACCCTAAAACGTTGCCGTCACTGCCTTGTTCACTTCACTACATTCTGAGAAGAGCCCGCTTTGCTAACAAGGCTGTAGCACGCGAGCAGACGACCGGTCATCAGTATCTATCCCAGGAATAGAGCCGGCCAGTGTTGTACACTGAGGCAAGTCTGGGACACCACGAACCGAATATTTCCCCGGCCCAACAAGACAGGTAGGTGGGTGTACCTTATTCTTAGCAGTGTGATGTGCACTCGTTCTGGACACCCACTACATCGGTATATATATGATAGTCGTGTCCGACTATGACCATCAGAACAGCAGAGGAGGCAGCTGCTGTTCCGACTATTTGGGCTAGAATTTGATTACAGTGGAGAGTGTCTTGCCCAAGTTACATCTCCACTCTCTCGGCCAAGAGGGTTTTAGGACAGTCGGCGTTCGGTTGGGATGGTTCCCAAAAGCCAACCAGTCCACAAGGCTGCAGCACTAAGAGCCAGTGCAATTTTGCCTCCCTAGTTTGAGAGTCATAATCTTTCACAAAAGACTAAGCTGTAAATGATTTCCCACTGACTGGGGAGACCATTGATAATACAGCTCTCACTTAGCTGTTGGCCCAGATGTAAACTGAAGTCAGTCTGTGATATAAGCCGAGTAGAGTGGAGTTTCACGACCTATCGGCGTGACGCCCTTAAGGTCAAGTTGTTCGTGGCTGTGGTCTTCATCCATGGGGGTGTGATGTGGTCAAGGCGTTGGTCCTGTGGTCTTGTTCGAGGAGGGTCCTTGCTGTGTTCTGGCCCGCCGGCGATGTCCGTGGTCCGTGCTGTGTCCTGGCTGTGTTCGGGTGGTGGAGTCCTGGTTGTCGGTCCGAGGCTGGTCCTCGCGATGTCTTGTGACCATGTGGCGACAATCCACAATAGGGGTGGGGGGAGGGGGGAGGGGGCACGCTCTGGATGACTGATGTCTGTGTGCGACCGTTAACCCTTTCACCGCCATGGTCGCATTTCGGCACCAGCTAGGTAAAGCACCCATGCTACCACAACTCGCCTGGACCAGCACTACATGAGACTATTGCAGTGAAACATTGAATTTTTTGTTCTGAGAGCGGGCGGGCCCGTCTTTTCACTATTAGCCGCGCGAAATTTGGCCAAGCAGAGCAAACCAATAGGCCTTTTTGCATCAGTTTGACATGGTAAGTATATGTAACACCAAACATGGAGTATAATACAAACTCCTCCTTTTTGTTCACTAAATCGGCGAAAATCGATGGAGAATTGTTGATTTAATCAGTCAAACAAAACTTTGTTTTCATGCTTCCCGGGAATCTATAAACGGTTCAGTTTAGAATGCCAATTGTACCGAGCAAGAATAAACGAAATCAGAAGTGTGATGGTACGAGAATTCTCGTACCTGGTCCTCAGGGGAAGTTAAATCATACCTGGAGGAGAATGAGTTAAGGTAGTGGATAATATATATATATATATACTGTGAAAATCTTTATACCACGCTGGAGAGAGATAGAGGGAGAGAGAGAGTGTGTGTGTGTTGGGGGGAGGGGGAGACAGCCAGAGGGAGAGACGGAGGGAGAGATGTGGGAGAAGAAGGAGATAGAGAGAGAGAGAGAGTGGAGGGAGAGTGAGAGACATGCAGACAGGTTTAGAAAGAACAGGTAGACGGACATAAAGAGAAGAAGAAATAAAGAGAAAATAAGAGAGAGAGATGATGATGAAGAAGAAGAAGAAATAAAGAGAAATTAAGAGAGAGAGAGAGAGAGAGAGAGAGAGAGAGAGAGAGAGAGAGAAGAAGTAGAAGAAGAAGAAGAAGAAATTAGATTGTTATGTATACTGCTGTTATTGTTGTTGCTGCTGTTGTTTTCTGTTTCATGTATTATTATTATTATTATTATTATTGCTATTTTGTATTTAAGCACCTAACTTCTGTATGTGATCAAATAACAAGCACACAAACAGACTGAGTCTTTCTGAACTTTTATCTGTTCATTCATTCATTCTTTCTTTCTTTCTTTCTTGATCTCTTTTTGCTAGAAAAAAAACCTCATCTGACAGCATTTGTATATATGCAATGTCATCGCGAGGCGTGTCATTAAGTGGTGTGGTGTGGTGTGGTGTGGTGTGGTGTGGTGTGGTGTATTGTGTTGTGTTGATGTGGTGTGGTGTGATGTGGTGTGATGGTGTGTGGTGTGGTGTGGTGTGGTGTGGTGTAGTGTTGTGTGATGTGGTGTGGTGTGGTGTAGTGTGATGTGTTGTGTTGTGGTGTGGTGTGGTGTAGTGTAGTGTGATGTGGTGTGGTGTGGTGTAGTGTTGTGTGATGTGGTGTGGTGTGGCGTAGTGTGATGTGTTGTGTTGTGTTGTGTTGTGGTGTGGTGTGGTCGACATGCCTTACGTTTCCGACTGAACCCCCCTTTCCTTTTTTGGGGGGCAGATCTGTTATCCAGCTCTAACCTACCCGGGCTCAACCCACACCCACCTACCACCCACAACCCACCATATTCCCACCCCTACTCACTTTAACGTCTTCCCATCGCCTCGGCTCCCACACCCCCCCACCTCCCTACCCCCACCCCAGGCCCCCACTCCACTTCCCTTGCCCCTGTCCTCCTTATTATGTGTTTTTTTTTGTTTTTTTTTTTCGAAAAGAAAATAAATAAAACCCAACAGCCTTGAAGGAAGTTCTCACCAGAACAAGAAAGTTACGTCCCATTTAATTTTACAGACTGAAACTTGAGTACAAAGTAAATATTTTGAGGGTGTTCTTTTTGTGAGTATGTGTTGTTTTTCTT
>JAAQRG010145430.1:0-5000 GCA_011634625.1 Babylonia areolata
GCACAAAGAACAAGAGAGGCAAGGCCTTCAAGACTCACTTGTGACTAAGAGTAAAACACAAGCTTTTTATGTATTGAGTATAATTTCAAAAGGTAATGTTTAAGATGAGAAAGATCAGTTTAAAGCAAATTAAGTCCCATAGCATTAATTACAGAGTAATTTCCCTTTTTTACTATCTGCACCAAAACGTTTGCAAAATAAATAAAACTTCCATGCTTAGCAAAAGAAGTTCCTGTTTGAACAAATAATTATAATAATGACTGCTCTTGTTGTTGGGTCAGAATATGAGATCAAAGTGCCAAGTTTAGAGAATACAAAAAATATAAATATAACAGTAAATGCAGTTTGCATATAATTAGGCTTCATTATTTATTTTTGTGCCCATCCCAGAGGTGCAATATTGTTTTAAACAAGATGACTGGAAAGAACTGAATTTTTCCTATTTTTATGCCTAATTTGGTGTCAACTGACAAAGTATTTGCAGAGAAAATGTCAATGTTAAAGTTCACCACGGACACACAGACACACAGACAGACAGACAGACAGACAGACAGACACACACACACACACACACACACACACACAAACACACACACACACACACATACACACACACACACACACACACACACACACACACAAAACCGAACACCGGGTTAAAACATAGACTCACTTTGTTTACACAAGTGAGTCAAAAAAGGGAAAAGAAGAGAGAGACAGAGGCAGAGAGGAACAGAGACACACACACACACAGCTTACATTCTCTCATTTTCCTCTATCCCCGTTCCCATCACTGAACCGGCGTTGATGGTGTATGTGTGCACGCATCCGTCTGCATGCATGCGCGCTCATGGTCACTCCACATGTGCGTGTGTGTGTGTGTGTGTGTGGGTGGGTGGGTGGGTGCGTGTGTGCGTATTTGGGGTTAGAGGCGTTTGGATGATATATGTAGGCACAGCAGAGGATTGTGTGAATGCGTGCATGTCTACGTCCATAAGAGAAAGAAAGAGCGCATGGAATCGCACGTAAGATTGAAAACGTACTGCGCTTAATGTGTATTATTTGTAACCATGGTGCAATGCTGTTTGTCCAGCCAATGTGTATTTCATTTCAGAACACAAATATCTTCAAAGTTGACTCTCTCAGACTTTGGTCCGATTCGCAGACCAATTCTGAGTTTAGCTCTCAGACTATTATCAAATTCATTACGGACCAAGTATTGTTCTAATGTCAAGTGCATATGCCTTAGTAACCTGACAATTGAGCATATAATTTTTCGCTGTAGCTTGATGAAGCCTTTTGTACACGAAAGTTTGTCTTCACAAGTGACTGAGAACGTTGATGTTTTTGACTTTTTGCATTCATTATCAGTTGTTTCGCTTGTCAGTTTAACGACTTCTCTTTTACGAAGTCCTTTAAGTAATTTCCTGTAACTGTATTTAGAGTTTGGTTTTTGTTTTGTTTTGTTTTTCTTCCAAATTTCACCCACATTTTTACCCTCATTTGCCCAGTTTCTCCCATCCACATCTTCCACCCCTTCTAACCGATAATACTCAGATATATTCATAAATACTTTAACAAAATGTCTTCAATCACCGATATGTGTGATGGGACATTAAACAAAATTCCTCCTTGAAAGCAAATCCGTGTGTGCCAGTGCTATTTGACAAAGCATCGCTTCATTAGGAAGGGGTAGAGAATGGAGAGATGGTGAGGGTTGCCTGCAAAGCTGTTCATGCACACCACAACTATAATTCACTCACTAAATGCATATCTGTTATGCATGTGTGGGTGTATGTGTGAATGTGTGTCTTCATGTTTTACATTTATTTGCTTATTTATCATCATTGTTGTCTTATTTATTTATTTATTAATATTATTATTTTATTAGTATTATTATTATTATTACTACTACCTTTTTCTGTATTATAATAATTATTTATTTATTTATTTATGTAAGCTTATCTATTATGTATTCCCCTTTTTTTCTTTTCTTTTTTTTTCTTTTTTTTTCTTTTTTTTTTTCCTTTTTTTTCTCAAGGCCTGACTAAGCGCGTTGGGTTAAGCTGCTGGTCAGGCATCTGCTTGGCAGATGTGGTGTAGCGTATATGGTTTTGTCCGAATGCAGTGACGCCTCCTTGAGCTACTGAAACTGAAACTGAAACTATAATTCACTCACAAATTCCATCGGAAGGACATATGACGGTAAAAGTCAGGTCCAAACTACGTTGTCATAACCCCAAGGTCTGTTGAAAAATACCACAATCGCTGCAACAAATGAACGTCTTTCACATACATAAAAGACGTCATTGACAGTAGGTCGGAGTTTCCACACCCAACATTCGGTGGATGTCACTCACGGGCAGCCCTTTAAAAGGACTCTCTCTTTCTCTCTCTCTCTCTCTCTCTCTCTCTCTCTCTCCATCTACAGATGACGGACTTACACGTAATTTGGCTCTATATTTATATAAAGCTTTTCACTTAAGAGATATAATTATGTCATGATTAATTGCTATAGTTCTGGTGACATACACTAATGTTGTTATTGCCCCTCGTTCATATGGGGCTTTGGCCTTAATGAATAAACCATCTGAATCTGAATCTCTCTCTCTCTCTCTCTCTCTCTCTCTCTCTCTCTCTCTCTCTCTGTGCTTCTTTGTCTCTCTCGGGTCATTCTTGCACTGAACGCCGCTATTGTCGGAGAGAGTGCAGTGTAGCGAAGGCTGACAGTCCGTCAGGACCTTTGTTCCCGAGTACTGAGATACACGGCGGGGGGGAAAAAAACACCTCTGTCAGACCTGACCAGACAGTTCATTTACACTGCGCGTGCTCCGCCAACACCTTCGTGCGGTGCGACGGCAGCCTACTCCCTCCCACTCCTGTTTCACTCCCTGGATTGATGTGTATGTAATCAGGGTGTGTGTTTTTTTTTTTTTTTTACCTGCTCACCTAAAAATGGGAGAAATGGACTTGGTGTACTGTCGTCTTCTCCTCTTTCGAGATAACACGTTCCTATTTATTGATAATTTAGGATTCTGAAAACAAAAATCAGTAATATAATTTAATTCATTCATTCATTAATACTGTTTGTTTATTCATTTATTTGTCATGTCAAACTTACGTACTTGTTTATCTTACTTGTTTACTTGTTTCTTTAGACCAGTGCTACCTCCGTCGTTTTCTGTTCCCTGTTGCTGATACCTGACGGCACGTGACATTGAAAGAAGTTATATTTTTGAAAGTAACTGTGTGTTTCTTTTATTTTTTGAATCATGATTGGTCTTGTTTTATACACTTGTGCAAAGCGTCACCTTCATCTGTCCACTTTGTCATGGTCAACATCGTTTCACGTGCTCTCTAAAATGGGGAAATAGAATCATTCCAGCTAATACTTTTTCTGTTCTTTTCAGTGCTTCAGTAGTTGCTGCCTACCTATAGCTTAGAAAATTATGGACTGGATCAACCACACAATGATATTCTAGTTCGTCCTCCTCAAAGTCGATACTGTCAGGAGGAAGATGGCAGAGTGGTTAAGACGTTTGTCCGCCAATGTGTCCGTTAAGGGTATGGGTTTAAATCCAAATCTCGTCCTTTACCCCAAGTTTGACTGTTAAGAATCAAAGTAAGCGTCTAGTCACTAGGATGAGACGATAACCCGTATACAGCACGCGCTTGGCGCACGTTAAGAACCCATGGCAATGTAAGTGTTGTCTGTTGAAAAAAAAACCCACCCTCACAAGTACACAAATACATACGCATGCACTCGAGACCTGACTAGTGCGTTCGGTTATGCTGCTGGTCAAGCATCTCTGCATCTGCATATTATATGTAGTGTAGCGTATATGGATTAGTCCTAACGCAGCGTCGCCTACTTGAGAAACTGAAACTGAAACTGTGCAGAACGTACATTGATGAAAGGCATAGAGAAACAAAGAAACATCCCTCAGAAAAGAACATCTGTGTAAATACACAATTCACAATCGTTCTTTTGACATGCACACACTGCGGCCATCAATAGAAGAAGAAGAAAAAAACATAACGAATATCGCGAGACTCGCATTGATCAGTATCCGTTGCCTGATTAAGAAACGACAGCTGACAGCTGACAGCAGTTATAAAGGGGTGCCGTCGGCAAGAAAGACGACCTGTCATTTCACTTCCAGGTCAGAGTGGTAATTCTTTGCGACATGTTTTCATTTCCATTTTCCTCACGTGTCTGTAACAACTGCCTTTGGAAAGCTCACAGTCGATTTCAAGCACCTGTATTTTGGACCACTCAATAGTTAATAATGTACAGTCACGAAAGCTAGTACTATACTTACATATACTGTTGATGTTGTTTTGTTTTGATTTGTTTTGTTTTGTTTTTAATCTTTACGCATTTTTTATATTCCTTTTTACCTCTGTCAATCCCTTACCCCCCACACCCCACCCCCACCCCCACCTCCAACACACACACACACCCATCATGGTTTTACCCATCGCCCAACGCTCCATCACCAGATATGTTTTCCATTTGCTCTCTCATCTTTCTTTCTTCTCTCCCCGATACATCTAGGGTGCGGAAGAAGAAGAAGATGAAGACGTCAGTAGCGAGAGACCATCAAAGGCATAGTTCAAAGAACACACGGCAGTGAGCACGCAGATCACGCGGAACTCTCATCCACTTTTGTTTCACTCTGCCGACTTCCCGCTTTTCGTGTACACCGGGTTTCTTAGCCGATTACAGCTCTCGCTGTCCTTGGTAAATCTTCCTCATCTTCTTCTTCTTCTTCTTCTTGATTCTTCCCTCCTCCCTTTTTCCATACATGCACCTAGACTAATGAATTACATTAGTGCCACATCTTCGCTCTTCATGGTCAGCCTGATTCTTTCCCTCATACAAAAAGGTTTACTCTTCGTATCCATTAAAAAGTCATCTCTTCTGGCCTGCAATGCTCCCGGCAAGGTAACTTGATTATATTAGAGAGAGAGAGGGGGGGGGGGAGAGAGAGAGAGCT
>JAAQRG010145430.1:10000-11581 GCA_011634625.1 Babylonia areolata
TGATGAACACGCTAGCGTCGAAACACATCGCTTTGTTGTCCATACACATTCACGTTGTCGTAATTGCTGAGAGGTCTCCTCCTTGGAATCAAAACGAAAATAAGGCTGTCCGTATAATCCTGTGCGAACTCTCCTCGCTGCACATAGTTCTCAACAAACATCTGAGTTGCCTAAATGAAAGTCTTTAAAAAAAAATAAAATAAAGTAAACCAACGTGTGTCTGTGTGTGTATTCAAGAGGAAAATTCAGATCGAGGATGTGTAGTACCATTTCTGTCCGTAGGTAACGCATTTGCTCTACCCCCTACCGACCACTCTGCTCCCTATCTCTTGCTGTTGTTTTCTAATGAAAGCAGATACTGTACAACGTACATGGATCAGTTCGCACACTTTGACGCCTCCTTGAAAGTGAAACTAAAACTCTCCCTTCCGATGAGGTGGTGGTGGTATCCATCCATCCATCAATCCTGGTCGACAGGTGATTTACTGGCGATCAGTGGGGGGGTGGAGGGGGGGCAGACTCCAAGATGCGATACAGGAATCAGAGGAAATGGACACTGGTGAGAGAGGCTGTAGAAACTGGTGAGAGAGGCTGTAGAAACTGGTGAGAGAGGCTGTAGAAACTGGTGAGAGGGGCTGTAGAAACTGGTGAGAGAGGCTGTGAGAGAGGCTGTAGAAACTGGTGAGAGAGGCTGTAGAAACTGGTGAGAGGGGCTGTAGAAACTGGTGAGAGGGGCTGTAGAAACTGGTGAGAGAGGCTGTAGAAACTGGTGAGAGAGGCTGTGGAAACTGGTGAGAGAGGCTGTAGAAACTGGTGAGAGGGGCTGTAGAAACTGATGAGAGAGGCTGTAGAAACTGGTGAGAGAGGCTGTAGAAACTGGTGAGAGAGCTGGCTGTAGAAACTGGTGAGAGAGGCTGTAGAAACTGGTGAGAGGGGCTGTAGAAACTGATGAGAGAGGCTGTAGAAACTGGTGAGAGAGGCTGTAGAAACTGGTGAGAGAGGCTGTAGAAACTGGTGAGAGAGGCTGTAGAAACTGGTGAGAGGGGCTGTAGAAACTGATGAGAGAGGCTGTAGAAACTGGTGGAAACTGGTGAGAGGGGCTGTAGAAACTGGTGAGAGAGATGAGAGAGGCTGTAGAAACTGGTGAGAGAGATGAGAGAGGCTGTAGAAACTGGTGAGAGGGGCTGTAGAAACTGGTGAGAGAGGCTGTAGAAACTGGTGAGAGAGGCTGTAGAAACTGGTGAGAGAGCTGGCTGTAGAAACTGGTGAGAGAGGCTGTAGAAACTGGTGAGAGAGGCTGTAGAAACTGGTGAGAGAGGCTGTAGAAACTGGTGAGAGGGGCTGTAGAAACTGATGAGAGAGGCTGTAGAAACTGGTGGAAACTGGTGAGAGGGGCTGTAGAAACTGGTGAGAGAGATGAGAGAGGCTGTAGAAACTGGTGAGAGAGATGAGAGAGGCTGTAGAAACTGGTGAGAGGGGCTGTAGAAACTGGTGAGAGAGGCTGTAGAAACTGGTGAGAGAGGCTGTAGAAACTGGTGAGAGAGCTGGCTGTAGAAACTGGTGAGAGAGGCTGTAGAAACT
>JAAQRG010145446.1:5000-11549 GCA_011634625.1 Babylonia areolata
GCCGTTAATAAAACCAAGAAGAAGAAGGAGGAGGGGGAGAAGAAGAAGAAGAGGAAGAAGAAGTAGAAGAAGAAGGAGGAGGAGGAGGAGAAACAGGAGAAGGAGGAGGATGAGGGGGAGATGAAGAATGAGGAGAATGAGAAGAATTGGAGGAGAAATAGAAAAGGCACAAAACACACTGTTTCCGACATTCGTTTAAGGAAAAAAGTCAGAAAGAAAGACAGTAAAAAAAATTTAAAAAATGACATCGTGTTTCATGATCCAATATTTCTTACGAATAATTAGAGAACACACACACACACACACACACACACACACACACACACACACACACACACACACACATCGTCTATTATCACTTACAGTGAAAAGACGTAAACTAAAGAACGAACGAACGAACGAACGAACACACGCACACACACACACACACACACATACACACGCACGCACGCACACACACACACAAAGAGAGAGAGAGAGAGAGAGAGAGAGAGAGAGAGAGAGAGAGAGAGAGAGAGAGAGAGAGACTTGAGAAATCTAACTCACTGACCTCCCAGAGGACAGACGTTTCGGGCAGCACACCTTTCTCTTGCTTGTATGTCCTACATTTTGTAGCCAGGATTCAGGGAGCAGACACTGGTTTCCAACACAATGTTCCGTCAATATTGAGAAAAGGAGATGGGGGGGGGGGGGGACAACACGGACAGACAATGCAGAATAGGCAGGAAAGCCACTTACAGACACACCACCATCGACAGACTATCTTCCAGGAATCTGTTGAACAGTTTTGTTTTGTTTTTGTTTCCATTCGGTTCCTCAATGACTCTTCACAGAGTTGATGGAGAAGAATAAGATGATGATGTAGTTCCAGCAATGCTGACCTGTAGTTTACCTCCCCGGTGGTTTACAAACGGTTTACACACCACAGATTCACTGCTATCCACGGAAAAAGACTGGAGCTTGCTGTTGCAAATGGGGTCGAAAGTTGACACAGATATATACGCGAAGGTTCTGTGGAAGGGTTCGTCTGTCGTGAACTGGTTTTTTCCACCGCAAAAACACTGAAGTTGACACTGCCGGACATTTGCAATCGATCACTCATCTTAATGTCATTCAAGAACAGGCTCGACAAATTCCGGTCAGACCATGGAATTATGTTTGAAGATTTTAAGGCTAAAGTACAGATAACCGAGAGAGGCGCACATGAGGAGCCAGAACTTGAAGTAATGTCCGATGAAGAACCCGTGGGACCTGTATCAGAAATCAATCTCTGTAACTCTAACTTATCAGTAATTCACCGGCTCTTTGAAACATGTGTTTTGGTGAGACGGGTGCTTAGTTACCGACAGCTGTCTGCTCTGGAGCATCTTGAAGGCATTTAGTTTTCAGCATTTGCTGACGAAATGTTTTTTTGGTTTTCTTCTTTCGCGTGAGAAGACAATCGTTTCGGATGACAATTAACATGGCGACGTTTTGCTATTTCTCTGCCAACAAGTGTACACGGATTGCCCAACGCAAGCTGTCGATGCAATCCCCACACATCCAAGATATCAGATTCCCAACTCACTTCGTCTCAGTATGGATAAGGCGTGGAACACGTGATATGTAAAAGGCACGGACCAAGTGATATGTGGGACAGAGTGAGCGACGTGGACAGGTGTGTGTGTGTGTGTGTGTGTGTGTGTGTCGGGGAAGGAGGGGGAATTGGGGGGGAGGGGATCGGAAGTTCGGAAGTCTCTGAAGTATTTCGCTGAAGACAACGAAGATCGTGTTTGTCAACACTCAGAACTGTATGTTGATTTCTTTCTTTTCAAGGTAGTAAGATGATTTTTTTAAAATACAGAGCGTTGGTATCATTCATACTGAATCCGAAAACGCACAGACACAGACGCACACACACACACACACACACACAAACCGCTCCACTGTGCGGCTGACCAAGACACTACCTCACAGCTATCCGTACGACCTCGCTTGATACCCTTTGTCCGCAATGGGCTGACTGTGCACTCAGCACATGTTGCACGTGCTCCATAAAGAGGGGAAACTACCTTGTCCAAATGTGAGTGTGTAACAGGGTGAGATTGTGATTTTTGCCCAGCTCAGAGAGAGAGAAAGAAAGAGAGAGAGAAAGAGTGAGAGAAAGAAAGAAAGAAAGAGGCAGATGGAGAGAAAAATAGAGAGCGAGAGAAAGAAAGAGAGAGAAAGAGTGAGAGAAAGAAAGAAAGAAAGTGGCAGATGGAGAGAAAAAGAGAGAGAAAGAGTGAGAGAAAGAAAGAGAGCACAGAGAGAAAGAGTGAGAGAAAGAAAGAGAGAAGAAGAGAGAGTGAGAGAAAGAAAGAGAGAGGGGAGAGAGAGTGAGAGAAAGAAGGAAAGATGGGGAGAAAGAAAGAGAGAGAGAGAAAGAAAGAGTGTGAGAAAGAGAGAGAGAAAAAGAGTGAGAGAAAGAGATAGCGGAGAAAGAGAGAGAAAGAGTGAGCGAAAGAAAGAGAGATAGGTGTGTTCATGTCCCTGTTAGAAGTTATAATGATTCATACTTTAGTATGATTACTTCACATACAAAATATCAATCATGAAAGATGGTGTTGCTGCAAAGTTGTTTTTTTTTTTTTTTTTTTTATTTTTAGAAAATAGTGTTATGCTCAAAGGCATCTCACCCACCTCATTTCATTGATGTGCCATTTTCTAATAGATAACTGAAACCGCACCATTTTCTCCAGAAATGAATTAATACAGACGCTGAAGGCGATTCTCTCAGATGGAGAAGGAGGCAGAGGAGTATGGTAAGGGCTGCAAGTGGGGGAGGGGGTGGGTGTCGGCGTAATGCGAAAGAGAGAGGAATGGATCAAACATTCCTGATAATAACAAGGATAAAAACCATCGACGGGGCGTTGCGGGGAGTGGAGTGCGGGTATGGGGTCTTTCTCAGTGTGTAGCGGTGGAATTGATTGCGATCCAATCTGGACTGAATCCTTCTTCCTCATTGGTTTATTGTCTAGTCACTACAAACATGACTCATTCATTCATTGATTGACAGAAAAAACGCCCCGCCCCCCTTACCCCCATCCTTCTGTCTCCAACTCTCCAAGCCCCCCTTCCACCACCCCCACCCCCACCCTCTCCCACACACATCACATCGTGTCATCGATGTATATATGCTTTTCTTTTCCCCCTGACAATAAAAGCAATATTGGCATGAAGAAACAACAACAACAACTCCATTTTATACGTCAGATCTGTTACGAAATATTGTAAACCCATCGACCTTTTTCAATTTTCTGGTTCCTCGCCGTTAATAAAACCAAGAAGAAGAAGGAGGAGGGGGAGAAGAAGAAGAAGAGGAAGAAGAAGTAGAAGAAGAAGGAGGAGGAGGAGAAACAGGAGAAGGAGGAGGATGAGGGGAAGATGAAAAATGAGGAGAATGAGAAGAATTGGAGGAGAAATAGAAAAGGCACAAAACACACTGTTTCCGACATTCGTTTAAGGAAAAAAGTCAGAAAGAAAGACAGTAAAAAAAAAAAAAAAAAAAATGACATCGTGTTTCATGATCCAATATTTCTTACGAATAATTAGAGAACACACACACACACACACACACACACACACACACACACACACACACACACACACACACCACACACACACACACACACACACACACACACACACACACACACACACACACACACACAGCACTTTCTCTGTATTTCATATCATACGTGCGCACACACACACACACACACACACACACACACACACACACACACACACACACACGCACACGCACGCGAACGCATGTGAGACAGACCATCGCAAATAGGATTGATTAAAACAGCTTTAAACAAACCCATCAATGCAGAGTCAAACAAGTTCTGTTCGCTCAAGCACATATGTGAGAGGGACACAGAGAGAGAGAGAGAGAGAGAGAGAGAGAGAGAGAGAGAGAGAGACAGAGAGAGAGAGAGAGAAATACAGACGGAAATGAGGCCGTAAAAAGGAATTGTCACGCCATCACCAATTTCTCAACTGTATTTTTGACCTTTGTTGACCTTCTTCCGAAATTAGATAATGAGAAAAAAAGAAAAAAAAAAGAGAGTAAAATAAAGATACAGAATTTGGACCTAGTGAACATTTTCCTTACAGACAAAAAGGGGGAGGTGAGGTTGGGGGGGTGGGGAGGGGGAGGAGGTAAATAAGACATTCGCAACAAACAAACAAAATCCAGTCAGTTGTTCCATTAAAAAAAAAAAAAATAATAATAATAATAAAAAGCTGTAAGAAAGACACCTTTTAATTATCAATCTTCTCCCTTCTCATATGTCATTTCCTTGTGAAATAACAGGTTTTTTTTTTAATCTATTAATCTTATTTTATTATTTTACTTTTTTGTGTGTTTTCTGCTAGCTACATTGATTTTATTAGTTTTGCATCCCACCCTCCACATCTCCCGATACAGTCAGAACAGTAGGTAGAACGAGGAATTGTACATAAAGCACGTGTTTGCCATGTGCTTGCGTGTGCATGTGCGCGTGTGTGTTGTGCCTGTGAGCGTACACACACACGTGTGTGTGTGTGTGTGTGTGTGTGTGTGTGTGTGTCTGTGTGTCTGTGTGTCTGTGTATGAAATGAAGCCTGATTGAATGACACAGGATACGAATGATAAGCATCTAAAGGCAGCTGTCAACCGACTCTGCCCAAGTAGGCAGCCTGTTTTGCAAAACGACTCCGTCTCTGTAATGAGCTCGGAGCCTGGAGCCAGTTTGCATTGCTCGGACGGAAGAGCCGAGAATGGCATGGTCGTAACCCGCTACTAACTGTGTGTAGTACGGAGCTTGCGTAGTTCAGTCAATGTAAGCATTCAGTCACGTGCAAATGTCACGTTAGAACTAAGCAATGCAACTGGCTCCAGCTGGTCCCTTACCAAGGATATTTGACTAAGTATCAAACAGTCAGTAAGTGAGGCACAATGTAGACAGCGAGATCTAAACATTATCAAACAAAATGTGGCGGTAAGTGTTTCTCACACACACACACACACACACACACACACACACACACACACACACACACACACACACATATATATATATATATATATATATATATATATATATATATATATATATATATCCCTTTTTTGTGTCGTCATCACTATCACTGTTGTCTCATTATCACTATCACTATCCCTTTAGTACCGTCATCATTATCCCTCTTGTCTTATTTTCATTATCACTATCCCTTTAGTGTCGTCATCACTAACCTTGTTGTATCATAATTGTTATCCTTTTTGTGGCGTCACCATTATCCCTGTTGCCTCATTATCATTATCACTCTCCCTTTTGTGTTGTCATCATTATCCCTGTTGTTTCATTATCATTATCACTATCCCTTTAGTGTCGTCATCACTAATCTTGTTGTATCCTCATTATTATTATCCATTTTGTGTCGTCATCATTATCCCTGTTGTCTCATTATCATTATTACTATCCCTTTTGTGTCGTCACCACTAATCGTGTTGTATCCTTATTATTATTATCCCTTTTGTGTCGTCATCACTATCCCTGTTATCTCATTATCATTATCACTATCCCTTCTGTGTCGTCATCATTATCGCTGTTGTCTCATTATCTTTGTCACAAATCCTTTCGTATCGTCATCACTAATCCTGTTGCATCATTATCACTTTCTGTTTTGTGTCGTCATTAGTATCCCTGTTGTTTCATCATCACTATCCCTGCTGTATCATTATCATTATCCTTTTTGTATCGTCGTCACTATCTCTGTTGCATCATTATCACTATCCCTTGTGTGTCGTCATCATTATTCCTGTTGTATCATTATCACTTTCTGTTTTGTATCGTCATCAGTATCTCTGTTGTATCATGATCACTATTCCTGTTCTCTCATAATCACTATCCCTTTTGTATCGCCATCACTAACCCTATTGTATCATTATCGCTATCTCTTTTCTATCGTCATTACTATTCCTGTTGTATCATGATCACTATCCGTTTGTATCTTCGTCACTATCCCTCGCTGTATCATGATCACTATCTCTACTGTATCTTCATCATTATCTCTGTTGTATCACTATCACTATCTCTTTTGTATCGCCATTACTATTCCTGTTGTATCATGATCACTATCCGATTGTATCTTCATCACTATCCATGTTGTATCCCCATCACTATCTCTGTTGTATCATTATCACTATCCTTTTTGTATCTTCATCACTGTCTCTGTTGTATCATAATCACTATCCCTTTTGTATCTTCATCACTATCCATGTTGTATCGTTATCTTTATCCGTTTTGTGTCGTCGACACTATTTCTGTGAAAATTATCACTGTTTTGTATCGTCATGACTATCCCTGTTGTATATCATTATCACCAACCATTTTGTGTCTTCATAACGATTCGTTCTCTTTAACTCTCTCCATACGAACGGCGAAAGAGACGACGTTAACAACGTTTCATCCCAATTACCATCATCAAAATATTGCAGTCGGAACGCTCTTATACTGAAGAGGTGAATGTTGACAAAGAATA
>JAAQRG010145448.1:0-11598 GCA_011634625.1 Babylonia areolata
ATCACTGTGTTATACTGTGTGTCATCATGTGATGGTGATGTATCACTGTGTTATACTGTGTGTCATCATGTGATGGTGATGTATCACTGTGTTATACTGTGTTTGTGTCATGTGATGGTGATGTATCACTATGTTATACTGTGTTTGTGTCATGTGATGGTGATGTATCACTGTGTTATACTGTGTGTCATCATGTGATGGTGATGTATCACTGTGTTATACTGTGTTTGTGTCATGTGATGGTGCTGTATCACTGTGTTATACTGTGTTTGTGTCATCTTGTGATGGTGATGTATCACTGTGTTATACTGTGTGTCATCATGTGATGGTGATGTATCACTGTGTTATACTGTGTTTGTGTCATGTGATGGTGATGTATCACTGTGTTATACTGTGTGTCATCATGTGATGGTGATGTATCACTGTGTTATACTGTGTGTCATCATGTGATGGTGATGTATCACTGTGTTACACTGTGTGTCATCATGTGATGGTGATGTATCACTGTGTTATACTGTGTGTCATCATGTGATGGTGATGTATCACTGTGTTATACTGTGTGTCATCATGTGATGGTGATGTATCACTGTGTTATACTGTGTTTGTGTCATCATGTGATGGTGCTGTATCACTGTGTTATACTGTGTGTCATCATGTGATGGTGATGTATCACTGTGTTATACTGTGTGTCATCATGTGATGGTGATGTATCACTGTGTTATACTGTGTTTGTGTCATCATGTGATGGTGATGTATCACTGTGTTATAGTGTGTTTGTGTCATCATGTGATGGTGATGTATCACTGTGTTATAGTGTGTTTGTGTCATCATGTGATGGTGATGTATCACTGTGTTATACTGTGTTTGTGTCATGTGATGGTGATGTATCACTGTGTTATACTGTGTTTGTGTCATCATGTGATGTATCACTGTGTTATACTGTGTGTCATCATGTGATAATTGCTCATCACTGTGTTATACTGTGTGTCATCATGTGTTGGTGATGTATCACTGTGTTATACTGTGTGTCATCATGTGTTGGTGATGTATCACTGTGTTATACTGTGTGTCATCATGTGATGGTGCTGTATCACTGTGTTATACTGTGTGTCATCATGTGTTGGTGATGTATCACTGTGTTATACTGTGTGTCATCATGTGTTGGTGATGTATCACTGTGTTATACTGTGTTTGTGTCATCATGTGATGGTGATGTATCACTGTGTTATACTGTGTGTCATCATGTGATGGTGATGTATCACTGTGTTATACTGTGTTTGTGTCATCATGTGATGGTGATGTATCACTGTGTTATACTGTGTGTCATCATGTGTTGGTGGTGTATCACTGTGTTATACTGTGTGTCATCATGTGATGGTGATGTATCACTGTGTTATACTGTGTTTGTGTCATCATGTGATGGTGATGTATCACTGTGTTATACTGTGTGTCATCATGTGATGGTGATGTATCACTGTGTTATACTGTGTGTCATCATGTGATGAGTGACGTATCACTGTGTTATACTGTGTTTGTGTCATCATGTGATGGTGATGTATCACTGTGTTATACTGTGTTTGTGTCATCATGTGATGGTGATGTATCACTGTGTTATACTCTGTGTCATGATGGTGATGTATCACTGTGTTATACTGTGTGTCATCATGTGATGGTGATGTATCACTGTGTTATACTGTGTTTGTGTCATCATGTGATGGTGATGTATCACTGTGTTATACTGTGTTTGTGTCATCATGTGATGGTGATGTATCACTGTGTTATACTGTGTGTCATCATGTGATGGTGATGTATCACTGTGTTATAGTGTGTTTGTGTCATCATGTGATGGTGATGTATCACTGTGTTATACTGTGTTTGTGTCATCATGTGATGGTGATGTATCACTGTGTTATACTGTGTGTCATCATGTGATGGTGATGTATCACTGTGTTATACTGTGTTTGTGTCATCTTGTGATGGTGATGTATCACTGTGTTATACTGTGTGTCATCATGTGATGGTGATGTATCACTGTGTTATACTGTGTTTGTGTCATCATGTGATGGTGATGTATCACTGTGTTATACTGTGTTTGTGTCATGTGATGGTGATGTATCACTGTGTTATACTGTGTTTGTGTCATGTGATGGTGATGTATCACTGTGTTATACTGTGTGTCATCATGTGCTGGTGATGTATCACTGTGTTATACTGTGTGTCATCATGTGATGGTGATGTATCACTGTGTTATACTGTGTGTCATCATGTGATGGTGATGTATCACTGTGTTATACTGTGTGTCATCATGTGATGGTGATGTATCACTGTGTTATACTGTGTGTCATGTGATGGTGATGTATCACTGTGTTATACTGTGTGTCATCATGTGATGGTGATGTATCACTGTGTTATACTGTGTGTCATGTGATGGTGATGTATCACTGTGTTATACTGTGTGTCATCATGTGATGGTGATGTATCACTGTGTTATACTGTGTGTCATCATGTGATGGTGATGTATCACTGTGTTATACTGTGTTTGTGTCATGTGATGGTGATGTATCACTGTGTTATACTGTGTTTGTGTCATCATGTGATGTATCACTGTGTTATACTGTGTGTCATCATGTGATGGTGATGTATCACTGTGTTATACTGTGTTTGTGTCATCATGTGATGGTGATGTATCACTGTGTTATACTGTGTTTGTGTCATCATGTGATGGTGATGTATCACTGTGTTATAGTGTGTTTGTGTCATCATGTGATGGTGATGTATCACTGTGTTATACTGTGTTTGTGTCATGTGATGGTGATGTATCACTGTGTTATACTGTGTTTGTGTCATCATGTGATGTATCACTGTGTTATACTGTGTGTCATCATGTGATGGTGATGTATCACTGTGTTATACTGTGTGTCATCATGTGATGGTGATGTATCACTGTGTTATACTGTGTTTGTGTCATCATGTGATGGTGATGTATCACTGTGTTATACTGTGTGTCATCATGTGATGGTGATGTATCACTGTGTTATACTATGTTTGTGTCATCATGTGATGGTGATGTATCACACTGTAGTTCATCTCGCTCTTCCAGACAGCACCGCCGGCGGAAGTGGGGGAGGTCATGGAGGAAGTGGAGGTCGAGGGTCAGGAGTCAACGCTGTAGGTCAAGGCTATGATTCCATTGTGGAACCAAGAGAGCTTGGGTCTCCTGGAGGTTTTGGACAGCTGTTTGGTAAATATAATTTAGCCCTTTTTTTTTTTTGTTGTTGTTGTTGTTGTTGTTGTTAAATGCAGTGCCGTGTGTTTGGCTGATAAAATTTTGCTGACTGCTGTGAGTGGGTGTGTGCTGATACGCCTCCATGTATGCAGTGGAGTTTCAGTTTCAGTTTCTTAAGGAGGAGTCACTGCATTCAGGCAAATCCATATACGCTACACCACATCAGACGAGCAGCACAACCCAGCATGCTTTGTCAGGCCTTGCGTGCATGCATACGTGTTTGTGTACCGATCCGAGTGGATTCATTCTACAAAATGATGCCAGAGGGCAACATTCTTGTTGCCATGGGTTCTTTTTCAGTGCGGCAAAGTGCGTGCTACAGTGGAGCGGTGGCCCAGTGATAGTGTGCCTTACTAGGAAGCGAATGTTCGTGGGTTCGAGTCTCATATACGGACCAGGAGTTTTCCTCCCCTGTCCACTAGGCCTTGAGTTGTGGTTTGAGTTCTAGTCCTTTTGATGAGATGATGGACGGAGTTCCTACGTGCAGCATACAGTTAGCACATGCTGAAAGAACTCCAGACAGTAGGAGGTCAGAGTTCTAGTCCTTTTGATGATGGACGGAGTTCCTACTGCAGCACACAGTTAGCACATGCTAAAAGAACTCCAGACAGTAGGAGGTCAGAGTTCTAGTCCTTTTGATGATGGACGGAGTTCCTAAGTGCAACACACAGTTAGCACACGCTAAAAGAACTCCAGACAGTAGGTTTGTTTCATGGCAAAATTCTGAAGATTCTGCTGTGATGGTACAACAGATGCACTAGCAAACAGGAAAAAAGAAATTATCTAAAAAAAAAAAAAAAAATGGCACTGCATTGTGGTGAGCGCTCTCCTTGTGTCAAACAGTCTGAACTTCAGACAAATCTGTTGTGACAGAAAATAACACATTTCAATACAGTGCCTGCGTGTGTGTGTGTGTGTGTGTGTACGCCCACGCATGTGTGCGTGCGTGCGTACATTTGCATCTGTGTGTGTATATATATCATTGTCTGTTCATGCACACACATTTGAATAACAGGCGTGTGCATGACTGCCATGTGGGAAAGCATAAAAACTTACTTGCCAACTGGTATTATTCAGATGCACAACATGATTCTCAAAAAAACAAAGAGGAAGCAAAAGGTGGACGAGAAACAAGACACACAGTTCAGAAGGGCTGATGAAGATGCCAGTAAAACCATTCTCTGCTCAGGTGAACTGACCTTCGGGGGTCATCCCTATGGCAACCTGCTGGTGCGGAAGGGGCTGGGAGGCAGTGGAGGAGGCAATGTCAAGGTCTTTGCTCAGAACGTGGACATTGATGGGCTGATCAACGTCGATGGAAGCCGCCCGCACGCCAGCTATGGGGCAGGAGCAGGTTGGTCCATACTGTGTTCCCCACTGGTGCAGCTGCACTGCAGTAGTTGCTATAGACAGCCCTGTGACAACTGAGTGCACTGTACCCCACCAGTGCATCTGCACTGCAGTATGTATAAACAGCCCTATGACAGCTGAGTGCACCGTACCCCAACAACTGAGTGCACTGTACCCCAACGGTGCAGCTGCACTGCAGTAGTTCCTATAGACAGCCCTACAACAGCTGAGCGCAAGACAAAGCCATGCTTCATTCACAAAACATGCACAACGTCATAAAGAATGTGCCCACTTTTCTTGAAAACACTAACGAACAATGTAGTGGCGAAAGCCGACAAACTAAAAGCATCCAGTGAGAAGACAGCTAATTTGGAAAGGGGAAGGGAATGTACCCACTGCAGTACAGAACGATCCCAACTTGAACCAAGGGAAGCAACTGGGTCTTGTGGATAATGATAATAATAATAATAATGGACATTTGTTGAGCGCTTTCCTCCCTTAAAGAGAGCTCAAAGCGCTTTACAATAAACATCAAACACACACACGCGCGCGCGCGCAGTAACTCACAAAAGAAAGAAGAAGAAAAATAATGATTTAGCGCACAGTGATATAAAACAGATTCAGAGAATACGCATATTAAATAATTACACACACACACACACACACAATGAAAGAGAGAGAGAGTTTGCATGGCTTATAACTGAAAGGTATGGAAGGTCTATGGATAGACGTTTTCAAAAAGATGTTTTCAGACCAGTTTTGAAAGATCGAAATGAAGGAGAGTGGCGAAGATCGTGAGGTAAACTGTTCTAGACATACATGGAGCTGAATAAGAAAAGGATGACTCAGTACTGAAGGTACAAAGTGTTCATTCAAGTGATTAATGTTGCAGGATGGCAGTGTCCCTTTGCCAAGTGACAATGTTAAAAGTAGCAATTGTTATGTTACTGTGTTGTACCTGACACACACCTGTAATCATACTGTGTCTGTGTGATACCTTGCCTGGGTTGTTCTTGGTGGAACTTAATAAACATAGGCATTTTATCAGGTACTGCAAAATATTGCTTTTACCATAAGTTATTTGTTCATTTTCTTTAATTCCTTGACATTATTTTATTTTCAGATTACTAAGCAGAGGAACAGGAAATATTATGGAATTTAAGTGAACAACATTTTGGAATTATTTGCGTGTGTACGCTGCAATTTTTCATTTTAAAATCAAAACATGACCTCGCTCTTTGATTTTTAACGGTTGTTAAATAGCTGTGACTTTGATCTTCTGCATGCATAAATATTCCAAGGGTGTCCAGGCACTATCTGGGGGATTGCAGAAATCTCTACCCTTGACTGACCACCATCACAGGGATTTAAACCCCAAACCCCCAGATTGAAAGTCCAGCGCTTAAACCGTTCATCTGTTTCTCCCATCTTTGGCCACGCCGCTAAGAATGAGATTAAAAAGAAAAAAATGAGCAGTTAGTAAGAATCACAAAACAACTTTTAAAATTTATTTATTTATTTGTTTATTTTTATTTTTATTTTCTAAAATTTACTTATTTATTTATTTTTTTAAAAAATTTTTTACTTTATTAAAAAAATTTTTTTTAATTGTTATTTATTTATTTATTGTTATTTTTACTTTATTTATTTTATTTTATTTTATATATATTTATTTTAAAATTTTAAAAATATTTTATTTATTTATTTATTTATTTTATACTTTTTATTAATTCATTTATTTTTTTCTGAAGGCCTAAGTACGTTGGGTTACGCTGCTGGTCAGGCATCTGCTTGGCAGATGTGGTGTAGCATATATGGATTTGACGGAACGCAGTGATGCCTCCTTGAGCTACTGATACTGATACTGATAATGATACAAAAATGATGCTTGTAGTTTCTAAAGGAGATGTGTTTTTTTTTGTTTTGTTTTTTAAAGCAGTCTGTTGTGATCATCACCATGTTAATAAACCAGTAAAAGAAGAAAAGAAAAGGAAATGGAAAAGTGTGGTAAATGCAAAGTGTGGTGACTCAGCACTGTGTTGTTGACAGGCGGGGGGTCAGGAGGCAGTGTGTGGTAAATGCAAAGTGTGGTGACTCAACACTGTGTTGTTGACAGGCGGGGGGTCAGGCGGCAGTGTGTGGTAAATGCAAAGTGTGGTGACTCAACACTGTGTTGTTGACAGGCGGGGGGTCCGGAGGCAGTGTGTGGGTGGTGTGCAGCGAGGTGAGGGGCGTGGGAGCCATCACAGCCTCCGGTGCCGCCGGGGGAGGTAGCACTGGAGGTGGAGGAGGGGGTGGTCGAATCTCGGTGCAGGCTGAAAGTCTGCACCGGTTCAATGTGTCGGCTAGGGCCGGTGGAGGTGAGAACACACGTGTGTGTGTGTGTGTGTGTGTGTGTACACAGCTTGTACATGTGTGGTTTGTGACGTTTTGCTTGGAAGTTTGTGATTTTTTTGTTTGTTGTCTTTTATTTATGGTGGTATTAGACTCTGTATCTGATAATGCTTGTTGTTTTTAAAGTACACGGGTACTGAAGAGGTGTGTGTGTGTGAGTGTGTGTGAGTGTGGGTGTGTGTGTGTGTGTGAGTGTGTGTGTGTGTGTGTGTCACAAAGAGATGGGGTGGTGTGTGTGTAACTAGAATAGAATGGAATAGAATAGATTATATTTTATTGTCATGAAACCTGAAGGTTTACAAGACACAGATATGTAAATAGATAATTAATGTCATGTATTAGAACAGCACTTACAAACAATTTTTCCCAGTCTTGTTTGTACATGTACATAATGTGTTAGCATTGACCAACGGAATATTGTCTGTGCTTTTTCAAATCGTGTGTGTTTGTGTGTAGATGTGGAGAGTATGTGCATAGTGTGTCAGTGTCTGTGTGTGTGAGTAGGAGTGGTGTGTAAATGTGTGTGTGTTTCTGTGTGTGTGTGTGTTTCTCTCTGTGTGTGTGTGTGTGTGTGTGAGTGAGTGTGCTTCTGTGTGTGTGTGTGAGTGAAAGTGGATAATATCTGTGCATGAATACACACATATATTTGTGTGTACCTTTGCCTGTGTGTGTGTGTGTGTGTGTGTGTTGGGTTACAGATTATTCATGTATGTAAAAGGATTTTCAATATTAAGTGCGCGATTGGTTACAAGGAGCATGTGTCAGGGAGAGAGAGAGAGAGAGAGAGTGTGTGTGTGTGTGTGTGTGTGTGTGTTGAAATTTCCTTTCTGTATCAGAAATATATAATCACTCATGTACATGAATGTCCCCAGGTAACAGTGGCTGTGAGGTGGGCGGTGCAGGCACCGTGTACATCGAGGCACGCAACCACAGCACGGGCGAGACAGTCCACAGACGTCTGCGCATCGACAACTTCGGCCTGCCCTTCCCCAGGGACATCTACACCAGACTCGAACCCTTGCGCAACCTTCTGGAAGGTCAGTACACCAACCTTCACCTTGTTGGCGGTGTGACCTGGCTGTACAGCGAGGATGGTCGTTACGACTTTGATGAAGTCCGCATCGAGGGGAAAGCACAGGTGGCGCTGCTGAGCAACACCAGCTCCGAGGACGTGAGGATCAACGCAGGTTTGCTGTCGGGCGATCGCTCCGCGCTTCTGCATGTCGGGGGGCGGCAGACGTTCGCTTTCAGCGACATCAACACTTACGTACCTGTCAACATCATGGCGTACAGGTGAGTCTCTATCTCTCCCCTCTCTGTCTCTCTTTCTCTCCCCTCTCTGTCGCTCTCTCTCCCCTCTCTGTCTCTCTCTCTCCCCTCTCTGTCTCTCTCTCTCCCCTCTCTGTCTCGCTCTCTCTCCCCTCTCTGTCTCTCTATCTCTCCCCTCTCTGTCGCTCTCTCTCCCCTCTCTGTCGCTCTCTCTCCCCTCTCTGTCTCGCTCTCTCTCCCCTCTCTGTCTCTCTATCTCTCCCTCTCTGTCGCTCTCTCTCCTCTCTGTCTCTATCTCCCTCTCTGTCTCTATCTCTCCCCTCTCTGTCGCTCTATCTCTCCCTCTCTGTCGCTCTCTCTCCCTCTCTGTCGCTCTCTCTCCCCTCTCTGTCTCGCTCTCTCTCCCTCTCTGTCTCTCTTTCTCTCCCTCTCTGTCGCTCTCTCTCCCCTCTCTGTCTCTCTATCTCTCCCCTCTCTGTCGCTCTCTCTCCCCTCTCTGTCGCTCTCTCTCCCCTCTCTGTCTCGCTCTCTCTCCCCTCTCTGTCGCTCTCTCTCCCCTCTCTGTCTCTCTATCTCTCCCCTCTCTGTCGCTCTCTCTCCCCTCTCTGTCTCTATCTCTGCCCTCTCTGTCGCTCTCTCTCCCCTCTCTGTCGCTCTCTCTGTCTGTCTCTCCCTCCCACTCTCCTCTCTCTCAGAACTGTCCCCAAACCCCTTTCTCCTTGTCTCTCTCTGTCTCTCTGACTGTCTCTCTCTCTACCTCTCTTTTACAACTCTCCCCACCCCCCCCTTCTCCCTGTCTCTGTGTCTCTCTGACTGTCTCTCTCTACCCCTCTTTTACAACTCTCCCCAAACCCCCTCTCCCTGTCTCTGTGTCTCTCTCCCCACTCTCTCTCTCTCTCCCCACTCTCTCTCTCCATCTCCACTCTCTCTCTCCCCTCTCCCCACTCTCTCTCCCCTCTCCCCACTCTCTCTCTCACTCCCCACTCCCTCTCCACTCTCTCTCCCTCCCCACTCCCTCTCCACTCTCTCTCCCTCCCCACTCCCTCTCCACTCTCTCTCCACTCTCCCCACTCTCTCTCTCTCCCCACTCTCTCTCTCTCCCTCTCCACTCTCTCTCTCTCTCCCTCTCCCCACTCTCTCTCTCCCCACTCTCTCTCTCTCCCTCTCCACTCTCCCCACTCTCTCTCTCTCTCCACTCTCCCCACTCTCTCTCTCTCCCTCCCCACTCTCTCTCCCTCTCCCCACTCTCTCTCTCCCCACTCTCTCTCTCTCCCTCTCCACTCTCCCCACTCTCTCTCTCTCCCCACTCTCTCTCTCTCTCCATTCTCCCCACTCTCTCTCCCTCCCCACTCCCTCTCCACTCTCTTTCCACTCTCCCCACTCTCTCTCCCTCCCCACTCTCTCTCCCACTCTCTCTCTCTCTCCACTCTCCCCACTCTCTCTCCCTCCCCACTCCCTCTCCACTCTCTCTCCACTCTCCCCACTCTCTCTCCCTCCCCACTCTCTCTCCCTCCCCACTCTCTCTCCCTCTCCACTCTCTCTCTCCCCACTCTCTCTCCCTCCCCACTCCCTCTCCACTCTCTCTCCACTCTCCCCACTCTCTACTCTCTCTCCCTCCCCACTCTCTCCCTCCCCACTCTCTCTCCCTCTCCACTCTCTCTCTCTCTCCCCACTCTCTCTCCACTCTCCCCACTCTCTCTCTCTCTCCCCACTCTCTCTCCACTCTCCCCACTCTCTCTCCCTCCCCACTCTCTCTCCCTCTCCACTCTCTCTCCCTCCCCACTCTCTCTCCCTCCCACTCTCTCCCTCCCCACTCTCTCTCTCTCCCCACTCTCTCTCCACTCTCTCTCCCTCCCCACTCTCTCTCTCTCCCCACTCTCTCTCCACTCTCTCTCCCTCCCCACTCTCTCTCTCTCCCCCCTCTCTCCCTCTTTCTATCTCCCCCTCTCTCTCTCTCCCTCTCCCCACTCTCTCTCTCTCCCCCTCTTTCCCTCTTTCTATCTCCCCTCTCTCCCTCTCCCCACTCTCTCTCTCCCCCTCTCTCCCTCTTTCTATCTCCCCTCTCTCTCTCTCTCTCCCTCTCCCCACTCTCTCTCTCCACTCTCCCCACTCTCTCTCTCTCCCCACTCTCTCTCTCCCCACTCTCTCTCCCTCTCCACTCTCCCCACTCTCTCTCCCTCCCCACTCTCTCTCCCTCCCCACTCTCTCTCCCTCTCCACTCTCCCCACTCTCTCTCCCTCCCCACTCTCTCTCCCTCTCCACTCTCCCCACTCTCTCTCTCCCTCTCCACTCTCCCCACTCTCTCTCTCCCTCTCCACTCTCTCTCCACTCTCCCCACTCTCTCTCTCTCCCCACTCTCTCTCCCTCTCCACTCTCCCCACTCTCTCTCTCTCCCCACTCTCTCTCCCTCTCCACTCTCCCCACTCTCTCTCCCTCCCCACTCTCTCTCCCTCTCCACTCTCGCCACTCTCTCTCCCTCCCCACTCTCTCTCCCTCTCCACTCTCCCCACTCTCTCTCTCCCTCTCCACTCTCTCCACTCTCCCCACTCTCTCTCTCTCCCCACTCTCTCTCTCCCTCTCCACTCTCCCCACTCTCTCTCCCTTCCCACTCTCTCCCCCTCTCCACTCTCCCCACTCTCTCTCTCTCCCTCTCCACTCTCCCCACTCTCTCTCTCCCTCTCCACTCTCCCCACTCTCTCTCTCCCTCTCCACTCTCTCTCCCTCCCCACTCTCTCTCCCTCCACTCTCTCTCCCTCCCCACTCTCCCCACTCTCTCTCCCTCTCCACTCTCCCCACTCTCTCTCTCCCTCTCCACTCTCCCCACTCTCTCTCTCTCCCTCCACTCTCTCTCCCTCCCCACTCTCTCTCCCTCCACTCTCTCTCCCTCCCCACTCTCCCCACTCTCTCTCTCCCTCTCCACTCTCCCCACTCTCTCTCTCCCTCTCCACTCTCTCTCCCTCCCCACTCTCTCTCCCTCCCCACTCTCCCCACTCTCTCTCTCCCTCTCCACTCTCCTCTCTCTCTCCCTCTCCACACTCTCTTTCCCCCCTCTCACTTTCTCCCTCTCTCTCTCCCACCTCTCTCTCCCCCTCTCTCCCTCTCTCTCTCCCTCTCTCTCTCCCTCTCCACACTCTCTTTCCCCCCTCTCACTTTCTCCCTCTCTCTCTCCCACCTCTCTCTCCCCCTCTCTCCCTCTCTCTCTCCCTCTCTCTCTCCCTCTCCACACTCTCTTTCCCCCCTCTCTCTCACTTTCTCCCTCTATCTCTCCCTCACTCTCTCTCTCTCCCTCTCCCTCTCTC
>JAAQRG010145455.1:7500-11624 GCA_011634625.1 Babylonia areolata
GTATGTCAGTCTCACAGTGTATGTGTCTCTGTCTCTGTCTGTGTATGTCTCTTTGTCTCTGTCTCTGTCTCTGTCTCTGTCTCTGTCTCTCTCATATCCAAAACACTGAAAGATTTAGTTTTTACAAGAAATTTTGAAATGTGTCTGACCTCTCACTCTATAAGATAAGATAAGATAAGATAAGAATAACTTTATTATCTCCAACTGGAGAAATTTGGTCAGGTGCATTATCACAACATAGACAAGTAAACAACATGGGGACCATAACTGTAAAAGCCAACAACAGCCCTAACAAATATTACGAAGATACAAATGTAAAAAATATCACATACATCGTTTCATACATACATCCACACACTGCAGGTAATAACTAGTATTCTTAAATTCGGAGAGAGAGACACAGACACAGACACAGACAGAGAGTCAGAGAAAAAAGTCTCTCTTTCTTTCTCTGTCACTGTGTCTTTTCTCTGTCTCTCTGTCTGTGTCTGTGTCTGTGTCTCTGTCTCTCTCTCCGAATTTTTCTATCTCCGTCTGAATAATACCGCATGCTCTTCTTTGCTACTCTGGGATTGTGGCTGGGGAAAGGGGGGGGTGGGGTGGGGGTGCCGGGAGGGCCCTGGTTGGGATGGGGAGGGGGTGGGGCGTGTGTGTGTGTGTGTGTGTGTGTGTGTGTGTGTGTGTGTGTGTAGGGGGATGGGGGAGGGGCTGGTGAGAGGACCTTCTATTCTGTAGTCATTTTCTCCCTGTGACTTCTGTGTGTGTGTGTGTGTGTGTGTGTGTGTGTGTGTGTGTGTGTGTCTGGTGGGTGTCTGTAGTCTCTCTCACTCTGTCAGTCTCAGTTTCAGTTTCAGTAGCTCAAGGAGGCGTCACTGAGTTCGGATCAATCCATATACGCTACACCACATCTGCCAAGGCAGATGCCTGACCAGCAATAATAACCAGCCTTTAAAAATTAATAATAACAATAATAATAATAATACTAAAACAAATAAATAAATAAAATAAATAAATAAAGTGTCAGCGTTCCCATAATTAGCCCACCCACCGCTAGTCCTTTCACTCTCCTAGCTCCTTCGAGACGTCCTCCTCCTCCTCATTCTCCTCCTTCTCCTCCTCCGTTCTCCTCCTCCGCCTCCTCCTCCTCCTACTCCTCCAACTCCTCCCCCAGTCTACTGTTGATGTTTGTCCTGCATGTGCTCGATCTTCACTTGAAGTCTTGTCGTGGTATAGTAGATAGGGCCGGCCCGGTCTGGTCAGTCTGTATTGAATGGTACGTGTCTTCAGTCCTGATAATTATTATGGGGGCTTTCTTCAGTCCCACGGCGGACAAGCTAGTTTGTTTTTGTTTTTTTTTGTTTTTTTTGTTTGTTTGTTTGTTGTTGTTGTTGTTGTTGTATAGCTACCCGTACTGACTTGGGTGTTGAGCTACTGACGCTGGTTAGAATTATATAGTCATAGTTCATTCTTGTCTGATTGTTGGTTTGTTTTTTGTTTGTTTGTTTGTGGCTTTTTTGTTTGTTTTGGGGTTGTTGGGTTTGTTTTTTTGTGTGTTTTTTTTTTGTTGTTGTTTTGTTGTTGTTGTTTTTTGGGGGGGCTTTTTTTGTTTTGTTTTTCCTTGGCGAGGATTCGTGTGTGTTTGATGAAAGGCGGGGGTGGGGAGAAACAGAAAGAAGAATCCAAGCATTCGAAACCAAATGCTTGAGGAGACTACTACACATCTCCTACAAGGAGCACAAGACCAATGACTATATGCGGAACCTGGTCAGCAACCTTGTTGGGTCCCAAGAATCACTGCTGGCGACTGTAAAACGACGGAAGATGGCATGGTTTGGTCATGTCATACGACATAACACCCTCTCCAAAACCATCCTGCAAGGGACTGTAGAGGGAGGGCGCAGACGGGGGCGGCAGAGAAAGAGCTGGTCCGACAACGTCAAGGAATGGACCAAAATGACGCTGCCAGATCTCCTCACGACAGCTGCCAACAGAACGGCGTGGCGAGTTATGACATCTTCCTCATGTCCCCCCAACGACCCCAGCGGTCAAGGGAATGAGTGAGTGAGTGAGTGAGTGGGGGTGGGGTATTGTGAGGGCGTCGGTAGGTGTGGTGGGTATATAATGTGTGCATTTGAATGTGTGTGTGTGTGCGTGCGTGCGTGTTTGCGAGAAGTGCGCCGCTGCATAAGTATATATAATGTCAGTGAAGGGTTGGACTTGAGCTTACATTCACTGAGACTGAGCTGTGGTATTCTTTCTAAATTATGCTTAGTTAAATTCGTATACTCCTGTGTCATATTGTCACGGTTGTGTTCGTGTGAGTGGATCCGATTGACTGGGCAAAAGGGGAAGATATCTGATACACGTTTGACGATTATCGGCAAACCAGTGCTTATCCTCTCCCAGCCACTGAAAGGAGAACCGATCTGTGTATCAGTATGGCTTGACTGCGTTGTTGTTTGAGCGCTTTTCTTGTTGACAGCCGCACTTTTTCCATTCACCAGAATAGAGGTATTTCTTTCTGAAAAGAAAAAAAAATGTTTTCCTTTCTTCGCCCACATTTTTCTTCCCCACGCGGTTTGTGCGTGTGTGTGTGTGTGTGTGTGTGTGTGTGTGTGTGTGTGTGTGTGTGTGTGTGAGCGCGCGGGCGCGCCGCGGCTGTGGGTGAGAGTGTGTGTTGTGTGTTTGTGTGTGTGTGTGTATGCCTGTCTGTCTGTGTGAGTGTGTGTGTGTGTGTGTGTGTGTGTGTGTGTGTGTATGAGTGTGTTGTTTCTGCTCGTCTCCATCGTTTCTCTGTGTGTGTGTGTGTGTGTGTGTGTGTGTGTGTCTGTGTGTCGTTGTGAATGCGTCTCGATCTGTGTGTAGGAATGAAAGAGAGAGTGGTGGAAGAGGAGAAAGAGAAAGAGACAGACAGACATAGGGAAAAGAGAGAGAGATAGAGAATCACTCCAATCCCCCCCTCACCCCCCCCTCCCCCACTCTTCCCCCTCCTTCCCTAACCCCGCCAACACCGTCCTCACCCTCGATAACTATTTCTATTCCTCTCTCCCTCAATAATCCCGCCTTCTCCTCCTCCTCCGCCTCCTCCTCCTCACTCCTCCCTCCCCCTTCTCCCCCTTCCTTCCTTCCCCCAGCCCCCGCGTCCATCACCCTCCCCCCTCCCCCCCCACACACCACACACACCCTACACCCGACAACCTGTTTACATGACACCCACCCACACACCCACCCACCTTCCCCCACTCAGACAGCGAAATTTCAGTCTTACAGTCCTCGTCAGCCAAGGCATACCTCCTCCGTTCACCCCCGCGGGTCCTCCACTCTCCCCAGCGTGAAGTCTCATTCAGTTGATAATGGCTGTCACGTGGGGCGACCCGGAAGTCTCTCCAAGGGCAGGTTATCGTTTGAGTGACATGATTATTATGGGAAACATCTAGGTCACCATGACCCCTTATTCGTTTTCTTTAGTAGTAACAACAGCAGCAGCACAGCACAGCTACAACAAAGCAAACGTTCGTATGTTATTATCGAAACCACCCCGCGCACACCCACACCGTCACACACACACACACACACACACACACACACACACACACAGAGCGCACACACTTACTCTCTCTGTCTCTGTCTGTCTCTATCTCTCTTTCTCTCTCTCTCTCACTCTCTCTCTGTCTTTGTCTCTGTCTCTCTCTGTCTGTGTCTATGTGTGTGTGTGTCTCTCTCTCTCTCACACTCTCTCTGTCTCCCTCTATCTCTCACTCTCTCTGTCTCTCACTCTGTGTGTGTGTGTGTGTGGGTGTGTGTCTGTGTGTGTATGTGTCTCTCTCTCACTCTCTCTCTTTCTGTCTCTCTCTATCACTCACTCTGTCTCTCTCTCTCTCTCACTCTCTGTCTCTCTCTGTCTCTCACTGTGTGTGTGTGTGTGTGTGTGTGTGTGTTTTGTTGTGGGGTTGTTTTTTTTTCTTCTTCTTCTTCTTCTCCTTTTCTTTTAATGGCTGTGTTCTACGGTTTTGGTTTTGTGAAGGTCGCTGGGTGTAACTTTCTTTTTCTTTTCTTTCTTTCATTCTTTTCTGTCTCTATATATTTCTTCCCGGGCTTTAATGTTCGTGTTTTTACCACTCCTC
>JAAQRG010145458.1:0-5000 GCA_011634625.1 Babylonia areolata
GTTGGTCATCGTGTATCAACGTTTGTCAGTGTTGTCTTGCGTCCCTTTCTTTGAAGAGTGAGTTTGGGGGTGTGGAGGGTTGGTCATCGTGTATCAACGTTTGTCAGTGTTGCCTTGCGTCCCTCTCTTTGAAGAGGGGGGTGTGGGGTGTGGAGGGTTGGTTATCGTGTATCAACGTTTGTGAGTGTTGTCTTGCGTCCCTCTCTTTGAAGAGTGAGTTTGGGGGTGTGGAGAGTTGGTCATCGTGTATCAACGTTTGTCAGTGTTGCCTTGCGTCCCTCTCTTTGAAGAGGGGGGTGTGGGGATGTGGAGGGTTGGTTATCATGTATCAACGTTTGTGAATGTTGTCTTGCGTCCCTTTCTTTGAAGAGTGAGTTTGGGGGTGTGGAGGGTTGGTCATCGTGTATCAACGTTTGTCAGTGTTGCCTTGCGTCCCTCTCTTTGAAGAGGGGGGTGTGGGGTGTGGAGGGTTGGTTATCATGTATCAACGATTGTGAGTGTTGTCTTGCGTCCCTCTCTTTGAAGAGTGAGTTTGGGGGTGTGGAGGGTTGGTCATCGTGTATCAACGTTTGTCAGTGTTGCCTTGCGTCCCTCTCTTTGAAGAGGGGGGTGTGGGGTGTGGAGGGTTGGTTATCATGTATCAACGATTGTGAGTGTTGTCTTGCGTCCCTCTCTTTGAAGAGTGAGTTTGGGGGTGTGGAGGGTTGGTCATCGTGTATCAACGTTTGTCAGTGTTGTCTTGCGTCCCTCTCTTTGAAGAGGGGGGTGTGGAGGGTTGGTCATCGTGTATCAACGTTTGTCAGTGTTGCCTTGCGTCCCTCTCTTTGAAGAGGGGGGTGTGGGGGTGTGGAGGGTTGGTTATCATGTATCAACGTTTGTGAATGTTGTCTTGCGTCCCTCTCTTTGAAGAGGGGGGTGTGGAGGGTTGGTTATCGTGTATCAACGTTTGTGAGTGTTGTCTTGCGTCCCTTTCTTTGAAGAGTGAGTTTGGGGGTGTGGAGGGTTGGTCATCGTGTATCAACGTTTGTCAGTGTTGCCTTGTGTCCCTCTCTTTGAAGAGGGGTGTGTGGGGTGTGGAGGGTTGGTTATCATGTATCAACGATTGTGAGTGTTGTCTTGCGTCCCTCTCTTTGAAGAGTGAGTTGGGGGGTGTGGAGGGTTGGTCATCGTGTATCAACGTTTGTCAGTGTTGTCTTGCGTCCCTCTCTTTGAAGAGGGGGGTGTGGAGGGTTGGTCATCGTGTATCAACGTTTGTCAGTGTTGCCTTGCGTCCCTCTCTTTGAAGAGGGGGGTGTGGGGGTGTGGAGGGTTGGTTATCATGTATCAACGTTTGTGAATGTTGTCTTGCGTCCCTCTCTTTGAAGAGGGGGGTGTGGAGGGTTGGTTATCGTGTATCAACGTTTGTGAGTGTTGTCTTGCGTCCCTTTCTTTGAAGAGTGAGTTTGGGGGTGTGGAGGGTTGGTCATCGTGTATCAACGTTTGTCAGTGTTGCCTTGTGTCCCTCTCTTTGAAGAGGGGTGTGTGGGGTGTGGAGGGTTGGTTATCATGTATCAACGATTGTGAGTGTTGTCTTGCGTCCCTCTCTTTGAAGAGTGAGTTGGGGGGTGTGGAGGGTTGGTCATCGTGTATCAACGTTTGTTCCTCGTTCACAAAATTATGGATCAGAGTGGATGTGTGTGAACATTCGGTGTGGAAGTGCCTTGGTCTGTTTCTTCACAAGATTTAGCACCATGTAGATAAATGAATTATGATGATGATGATGATGATGATATAGCAACAACAACAACAACAATAATAATATCATCATCATCATCATCGTGATTATTATTATTATTATTATTATTATCAACATTATTAGTATTATTATCATTGTTGTTGTTACTGTCCCTCTGAACCCGGTAAAGTCAGTGGGGCACTGGTTGTGTGTCAAAGCCTGAGTGTCTGCAAACAGTGTTCATGTCCATTCTGTTACCTTGTCAGTCCGTCCGTTTACATTTGAAGGTTGTTGTTCTTGTTGTTGTTGTTGCTGCTGTTGCTCTTCTTCTCCTTTTTCTTCTGATTATTATCATTATTATTATTATTATTATGTTGTTGTTGTTGTCGTTGTTGTTGTTACCATTGTTATCATCACCATTACCAATGTATTTCTTCAACTATCTGCTGTGCAGCTATGTTGGCCTTTGTGCTTGTCACTGGCCCGGCAGATGGTCTGATCTGCTACAGCTGTCACCTGCAGCCTGGTCGGAATCACTGCACGGACTCTGCACAGCTGGCGACGGCAAGAAAGGCTTTCGAGCTGGAGAAGGCACAGAACCTGACTATTGATGAGTACCACGGACTGACGCGCAAGTTTTCAGATTACCTCTCCGTCTGCAGTCAGTCCATGCCATACTGCGTCATAGAAAGCATCGTCACTGCTGGTAAGAGGCCTAGCCATTCTGCGTCATATAAAGCATCGTCATTGCTGGTAAGAGGCATTGTCAATCTGCGTCATAGAAAACATCGTCACTGCTGGTAAGAGGCCTAGCCATTCTGCGTCATGGAAAGCATCGTCACTCTTGGTAAGAGGCATTGTCATTCTGCGTCATAGAAAGCATTGTCACTGCGCTGCTGGTAAGTTGCCTATGTCATTCTGCGTCATAGAAAGCATTGTCACTGCTGGTAAGATGTTGGTGACTGATTGCTTGGTGTGCTTATTTGTATTGGATGGTTTGGTTAAACGTTCGTTTTTTTTCTTTCACACACCTGCTCACGTTAAGACAATATGGTATTGCACAACAATATTTACAAATGAAGTCCTTTGAGTGAATGTGTTGGATGTTTTGATTATGTGCGCGAATGGCTGTAGGAATGAATGAATGAATGTAGAGAGATGTTCTTGCGCGTGGAGCTCTGAACCTGCCACTTATGTCTGACCTTCTGCTACTTTTTTTTTAATTATTATTTTTATTATAATTAATTAATTAATTATTTATTTATTTACTTATTTATGTACGCTTATAGCTGACTTCATCAAGTTTCTGTGCCTCATACATATTATTAGTAGTGGTAGTAGGTTTTTTTTTTAATTTAATGTATTTATCTATTATTTATTCACTTTTTTTTTCTCAAGGCCTGACTAAACGCGTTGGGTTACGCAGCTGGTCAGGCACCTGCTTGGCAGGTGTGGTGTAGCGTATATGGATTTGTCCGAACGCAGTGATGCCTCCTTGAGCTACTGAAACTGAAAACTTCTGCTACTAATGTCATCATGTGGTGGGTGTGTTTTGTCTGTCAAAATTGTTAGACTGTTTTGATAACCCTTTTAACTCTTTATTCTGAACCCCTTTGCTCTGTTTTGATAATCCTTTTAACCCCTGCGCTGTTTCAGTTATCTCTTTAACCCTTTCACTCTGTTTCGATAACCTCTTTAACCCCTGCGCTCTGTTTCAATAACCTCTTTAACCCCTCCACTGTTTCAATAACCTCTTTAACCCCTCCAATGTTTCAATAACCTCTTTAACCCCTCCACTGTTTTACTAACCCCTTCACTCTGTTTGAAAAGCCCTTTTTGATTAACCCTTTCGCCCCCGCTGGTTCCTGTCTGTTCCCCGCACAGTGCAGTACAAGTTGATGTACAGAGACTGTTCCGATGGGTCCCATTTCGCCACCCAGGTCAAAGGTACCCGGCTGGAAAATTTGCCACCCGACAACGCCACCCACTGTGCTTACGTCTCCGATGTGGGCGCCCAGGTGTGTGTATCCCTTTGCAACACCGGCGACTTCTGTAATGGGCCTAGTGGTTCTTCTGCCAGCCTGGTTCGAATCCCGCTGATGAAGTGGGTTGTGCAGTTGACGGGTTGTCATTGTGGGGGTGGTGTAGTGTTGCATGTGAGCGCCATGGCTGCCGTGGTTGTCGGTGTGCAGCGGGTTTTTGTGTTTGGGGTGTTGGGGTCTTTGTGATCCTCTGATCGGGTTCGCGTGTGGCGCATGTGTGTGTGTGTGTGTGTGTGTGTGTGAGTAAGTGTGTGTGTGTGTGTTAGAGAAAGAGAGAGAGAGAGAGAGTGTGTGTGTGTGCGTTTTATAAATGTATGTGTCTGAGTATGTAATATATATATATATATATATATATATAATGATGTACATTTATATAGCGCCCTTTCTCTCTAAGAGCTCAGGGTGCTTTGCTTGTTTCTTTTTTATTTGAAAAAAAAAGGATATAAACCTTTCTTCAAATTTCAATATATCTATGAACTGATAATAGAAAAAGAAAACATTCAAAATATTTTCAAACTGAATGTCATATACCCTTGCATGAAAACTTCCATAATAGATGCTGATGATGCTGATGATGCTGCTGCTGATGATGATGCTGATGATGATAATGATGATGATAATGATGACGACGTCGACAACAACTACAACTAGAGAGGCAATCAGACATTCTTCAATTTATTTGATGGATTGTAAATGGTGGTATTGCAATCGCGTACACAGCGCGACTAAGATGAATAATTGATAGTGTATATATTTTCAATTACTTTATTCATATTTTAAATTACATGTTTACACTTACTCCCGAAATAGATTTTTTAGAAGGTTACTTCATGATTTCGATTTTTATTTAAAATTGTATGCTAACACTTACTCCCGAAATCCATTTTTTGAGGGTTTCTTCATGATTTCGATTCTTATTTTCAATTTCGTGTCCACACTGATATCGGTGTTTGTAGAAGGAAAGCTCTTGTCGCAGTGTGGAGTCTGAAACATCGTATGAGTTTCTTGTGTCAATAACAATTAAATAACATTGCTTCACAATGGAAGTGTTTATTTATGTATTTATTTATTTATTTATTTATTCATTCATTTATTTATTAATTCATCTATTCGTTTGTTTGTTTGTTTATCTATTTATTTATGTATTCGCAATTTCTTTGTTCCTTTGATTTATATTGAATTATGTATTCATTGTTGTTTTCCTAAAGGGAAGGAACTGCCTTGAAACAAAATACAGCGTGAAA
>JAAQRG010145458.1:10000-11544 GCA_011634625.1 Babylonia areolata
TGAAAGTCGGCCATTGAACTCATATCTCCACCGTTGAAAAATAAAGATTAATTCATTTATTCATTCATCTGTTCATTCTGTCTAGTTGATTACTTAGTAGTCAGTCAGTTAGTGGGTGGGTGGGTGGGTGGGTTTGGATGAGTGAGTGAGTGAGTGAGTGAGCTAGTCAATTAGTCAGCTAGTCTTATACATTTTGATTTACTAACTTTTCCTTTTTATTTTATTTATATATTTGTTCATTCATCTGTCCACCCTATTAATCTTTTTCAATCTATCTTTCCCTCTCTCTGTATACAGATATATGTTTTTTGTTCTTTTTTTTCCATTCTTGTATCTGTCCTCACACCCATCTGCTCACCTCCCACCAGACGACACCAGCAGGTCCCAGTACAGACGAGGCTGCTCTGACGGCCGGGACTTCTCCTTCCAGTACCCTGACGCCACCTACTTCCGGCTCAACGCCACGACAGACTCGCGTCTAACGCAGTTCTTGCCGCCGCGGACGAGAGTTCCCAACAACCGGACCGTCTGTCTCTGGAGCCAGCAAAGCCACGTGCAGGCTTGCCTTGCCGTGTGCGAAGGCAACTTCTGCAACGGGCCACAGGATGAAGAGTCTGGAAGACTGTCCGCTGGAACTGCTGGTGCCATGTCCGTGCAGCAGAACAACAGAGTCAGGGTGGTGGTAGGGGAGGTAATGATGTGGGTAGGGGGACTTGTCTTCATTCGCTGGTCTCAGCATAGCTGGATAATTTGAGCTGAAGTGAAACTAATAATAACAATGATGATGATGATAGCAATGCTAATGAAAATGATAATAATAATGATGATGATGATAATAATAATAATAATAATAAGTATTCATATAGTGCTGAATCTTGTGCAGAGACAAATCAAATTGCTTTCCCACCAGACATTCACACGCATGCATAGCTCTTAAATAAAAATTAAAAATTAAATAACGAAAAAATTACCACCAACGGTTAAAGGGAAGTAAGGCGAAGGAAAGCGTATCAAATGAATTTGCTCGAAACAGAGAAAAACAACAACAAAACAACAAAGATGGCATTACATGTATTAGTCTCTTCTCTATACATGCCTTTTTCTTTTCTTTTCTTTCTTTCTTTCTTTTTTTTTCACGTGGGAAGATAGGAAAGTAGGAAGGGAGAGAGAAGAAAGTAGGAAGGGAGAGAGAGAGGAAAGTAGGAAGGGAGAGAGAGAGGGAATAAGGAATGAAGGAAAGAAGAGATGAATACAAGGAAAGGACAAGGAATCGATGCACAGATGAACGGACGGCTTGCTAGCTGACTGACTGACTGACAGACTGACTGGATAACTGACTAACTGACTGGATAACTGACTGACTGACAGACTGACTGGATAACTGACTGACAGACTGACTGGATAACTGACTGACTGACTGGATAACTGATTGACAGACTGACTGGGTGGCTGACTGACTGGATAACTGACTGGCTGGCTGACTGACTGGATAACTGATTGACAGACTGACTGGCTGGCTGACTGACTGGATAACTGACTGACTG
>JAAQRG010145460.1:10000-11579 GCA_011634625.1 Babylonia areolata
ACTGCACGCAGGAAAAAATACAAAAAAAGGGTGTCGCTGTAGTATAGCGACGCGCTCTCCCAGGGGAGAGCAGCCCGAATTTCACACAGAGAAATCTGTTGTGATAAAAAGAAATACAAAATACAAAAATGTACAAAGTCAGCACAGTCTCGCATGACATTGGCTGAAACATACATCTAAATTCAAGACTAAGTGACACACACACACACACACACACAAGTAAATCTACACAATGACCATCACAGTCTCAAATCACACACGTCCAAATCACAGCAAAACAAAGCATACCACATTCACTATAGTAAAAAAAAAATAAATAAATAAAAATAAATGAATAAATAAACACCAAGGAACCAGACATCACAAAAAAAATACATCAAAACCATCACAAATATATTACAAATCAAATTGATTGGTGAGTAGACATCTTCAAATAAGGATGGCGATTCTACGATTTATAGTGTGTCGTTTCATGACAGACATTTACGAGTTTGCATATTTTTTTCTTGTTTGTTTGTTTTTTTTCTGAAGTATGTCGCACAGACACGCATAAACATGCACGTTTTATTCACACACACACACACACACACACAACGGACACGTTTCTGTGTACGTCATCACAAGTTACGTATGTACCTGCAACCGCAGACGGACACGAATGAATTATAAACCCGCATGTATAAAATTACGCATGCATTGTGAACGTGTATTATTAAAGTTACAACATTCCGCCTTCATACAGACACGGCTGCAATTATTCATAACGTCACAACCTGAGCTTCATTCATAATTTAGCTCTAACATATTTCGTCGTAATAACATGGATTTTTTGTCCCCCGAAACTATGTATAATTTGCAAGAGAGACCTAGCTGTTTTCTATTGTTTTGTTTGCGTATTTGACGGGCGCAGTAGTGGAGTGGTTAAAGCGTTGGACTTTCAGTCTGAGGGTCCCGGGTTCGAATCTCGGTAACGGCGCCTGGTGGGTAAAAGGGTGGTGGAGATTTTTCCCATCTCCCAGGTCAACATATGTGCCTGAACCCCCTTCGTGTGTATACGGCAAGCAGATGATCAAATACGCACGTTAAAGATCCTGTAATCCATGTCAGCGTTCGGTGGGTTATGGAAACAAGAACATACCCAGCATGCACACCCCCGAAAGCGGAGTATGGCTGTAATAATCACACACACACACACACACAAACACACACACACAAACACACACACACAAACACACAAACACACACACACACAACACACATACAAGCCTCATTCCGTTGGCTTTGATCTACATATTTATCGGTTTTTGCGTGTCGACAAGTCTGATGCACTGTGTGACGAACGATATCATTTGACGTCATCGTTTATTACGCTATAAAAATATATGACGAGACAACTCGTCTGTCTGCTACTGTCATACAATGTGTGATGCGTGATTTCTGTCACATGTGGGATGTGTACGTAGTCATTAAAAGCAAAAACTGAAAAAAACAAAATCTATAAAAACAAAACAAAAGTTTCGATGTTGTTTTAAGTACGTAATGAGGTGAGTGTGTGTGTGTGTGTGTGTGTGTGTGTGTG